>CM047871.1:20442209-20578293 GCA_026212405.1 Petrea volubilis | reverse complement strand
CCACTCGTCGGCCGCCTAGGAACCATCAAAGACTGTTGAGAAATGAGAAATTAATCTTGATTCTTGAGAAGTCAAAGAGCCATTCATAGTGGTGGCAAAAACGGTCGGGAGTTACAAACGTTATTTCATACAATTAAGTTTTGTAACCTATGCAATTAGTAGTCTAATAGTCAAGTCACTTATTAGGAGATTAGTATAAATAAAGGTCATGTATTGTGCATTTGGTGTGGAGTGTGTGTAGTGAGTGAATGTGATTGAGTGAGTGAAAGAGTTAGGAGAATAAAAGAGTTGTAAAGAGTGTTCTTTATAAAGTTTGAGTGAAAGATAAAAGTGTTGATTGATTAGAGAAAAAATTAGAGTGTGTTCTCCTCTCCACTTTCCCTCTCCTAAATTTGAATACTTTTTCTACACCACCCCCACCACGTTTCACGTTTCCGCAAACAAAGTGGTATCAGAGCTTCCGCAACAAAGTGGTATCAGAGCTTCCACAACAAAGTGGTATCAGAGCCACGTTCAAAAGCCAAGTTGAGAGCCACGTTGAAATGGCAACTACAGGAATTTTCCCATTCCCAAAGCTCACAAAAGAAAATTATGAAGGATGGAGTATCCAAATGAAATCATTTCTTGGAGGCAAAGGTGTTTGGGATGCCGTCGAAGAGGAATACGAAGAGCTTGCAAATTTAGCAACTGCAAGTTGAGACGAAAAGAAAAATGCAAAGGAGGCCAAGGTAAGAGATCAAAAAGCTCTCTTGTTCATCCAACTTGCGATGGATGACAATATTTTTGAGAAAATTGCACAAGCCACTACTGCAAACAAAGCTTGGGACACTTTAGCTACTACCTTCAAAGGTATTGCCAAAGTGAAGAAAGTAAGGTTACAAGCCTTACGAGGTGAATTTGAATCATTGCAAATGAAGGAAAATGAGGCAGTTTTTGACTATATCTCAAGAGTATTTTCGGTTGTAAATCAACTAGAAAGCAATGGCGAAAAGAAAGAAGCTGCCCGAGTTGTTGAGAAGATACTTCGATCTCTCAATTCGAAGTTCGATCATATCGTTGTTGCCATAGAGGAGTCTAACGATGTGGACGAAATGAAAGTTGATGAGTTAGTAGGCAAATTACAAGTTTACGAAGAGAAGATGAAAAAGAGAGTCAATTAAACAAGCTCTCCAAGCCAAAATGAACCTCCACGAAAAGAAAGATGATGTTGACAGAAGCAATCGATGAAGTGGCCACTCATCTTATCGCGGTCGTGGACGAGGTCGTGGCAAAGGACGAAGTCCCTACATTGCCAATCAAAATGAAGAGAAACAAGGTGAATCCACTCCGATACGAGGTGGATTTCGAGGTAGAGGATTTCAAACAAGGTGGCAAAATCGAAGAGACATTGAATGCTACAACTGTCATCGACGAGGACACTATTCTTATGAGTGTCGAAGTGAATCCAGTGAGGAGAAGAAGACTCACCTTGCTGAGGAAAAGAAAGTTGATGGTGATGCCGCTCTCTTGTTGGCACACAACCAACAAAGTGAAGGCGAAAAGAGCACTTGGTACCTTGATACTTGGTGCTAGGAATCACATGTGTGGTCACAAACACATGTTTGTCGAAATGGATAATTCAGTGACAGGAAACATTTCATTTGGAGATTCATCAAAGATTTCTATTAAGGGACAAGGTAAAATTTTAATTCGATTGAAGAATGGAGATCATTAGTTCATTTTGAACGTGTACTATGTCCCTGGGATGAAGGCAAATATCTTGAGTGTAGGCCAACTTTTGGAAAAAGGCTACGATATACACATGAAAGACATGACCCTTTACCTAAGAAATGAAAATGGAGTATTGTTAGCTCGTGTGCCTATGACAAACAATAGGATGTTCTTGTTGAGCATCAAGAACGAAGTGGCGAAATGCTTGAAGGCATGTTTGGAAGATACATCATGGTTATGGCACTTAAGGTTGGGACATCTCAATTTTGGAGGCCTTAAGTTGATGTCGAAGAAGAGGATGGTGAAAGGACTTCCTTCCATTGACCACCCCGATCAGTTGTGCGAGGGTTGTCTTGTTGGAAAAGCAACACCGTTACAGTTTTCCTAAGGAGTCGAAAACAAGAGCAAGAAAACTATTGGAGTTAGTTCACACCGACATATGTGGACCTATCACTCCGACATCACTTGGTAAGAACAAATATTTCATTTTGTTCATTGATGATTATAGTACGAAGGCATGGGTGTATTTCCTCCATGAGAAATCAGAAGCATTCTCAGCCTTTAGAAGATTCAAGATGTGGTCGAAAAGCAAAGTGGCTACCAAATAAAGTCACTTCGATCCGATCGAGGTGGAGAATTCACCTCGCGGGAGTTCAAGGCATATTGTGACGAAGAGGGTATTCGACGCCCTATGACGAATCCATACTCCCCGCAGCAGAATGGAGTAGCGGAGAGAAAGAATCGATCTATTTTGAACATGGCCCCATGCATGTTGAAAAGCAAGAACTTGCCTAAAGAGTTGTGGGCAGAAGCTGTAGAGTGTGCTGTATACCTATCGAATAGGAGTTCGACAAGGAGTTTGTGGAATCAAACACCACAAGAGGCATGGAGCGGATACAAGCCGAATATATCCCATTTGAAGGTTTTTGGAAGCATTGCCCATATGCATGTTCCAGATCAACAAAGGAGTAAGCTGGATGACAAGAGTAAGAGGTATATTTTTATTGGGTATGATCAAAACTCTAAAGGTTACAAGTTGTATGATCCAACTAACAATAAGGTCAAAGTGAACCGTGATGTTCACTTCGACGAGAAGAGCTCGTGGGATTGGAGCTTGCAACAAAAAGAACAATACAGTTTTTACCCATTCGAAGAGGAACCGAATCGGAATGAAAAGGAAGATGAAGTGGAGGAGCCAGTCACTCCGACTGGACAATCAACATCAAATTCCACTTCGGCAGATGCAGAATCCAGCAGTCAACCGAGAAGGAAAAGATCGTTTGCTGAAATATATAATGAATTGAATCAAAACAATACATTATTTTGTCTCTTTGCAGAGACGGAGCCAATTGATTTCGAAGAAGCAGCGGAAAGCCCTAAATGGAGGATGGCCATGAATGAGGAGATTGATTCCATTAAACGAAATGATACTTGGGAGCTTACCACTCTACCAGCAGGATATAAGCCCATCGGAGTGAAATGGGTTTACAAAATCAAAAGAAACTCAAAAGGAGAAGTGGAGCGCTACAAGGCAAGGCTCATAGTAAAAGGCTACAAGCAAAGAGCCGAAATTGACTATGACGAAGTCTTTGCCCCAGTTGCAAGGTTAGAAACCATAAGACTTCTCATCTCGTTAGCAGCTCAAAAAAAGTGGAAGATTTATCAAATGGATGTAAAGTCTGCTTTCCTGAATGGTTACCTTGACGAAGAGGTTTACATTGAACAACCGGAGGGTTACACTATTCGAGGTCAAGAAGACAAGGTGTTGAAGTTGAAGAAAGCCTTATACGGGCTAAAGCAAGCACCAAGAGCATGGAACACTCGGATAGACAAATATTTTCAAGAGAAAGGATTCAAGAAATGCCCCCATGAACATGCTCTCTATGTCAAGGTGGAAAATGGTAACATCTTAATAGTTTGTTTGTATGTCGATGACCTCATATTTACAGGTAACGATGTGAAAATGATGGATTAGTTCAAGAAGGATATGTCCAAGGAGTTCGAGATGACAGACCTTGGAGTGATGTCATACTACCTTGGAATCGAAGTGAAACAAGGCGACGCTGGAATTTTTATTTCGCAAGAAGGTTATGCCAAAGAAGTGCTAAAGAAATTCAAGATGGAGGATTGCAAGTCAATCAACACCCCAATCGAAGTGGGAGAGAAGTTGTCAAGTCACCTCGGTGGAGATCGAGTTGATCCCACCTTGTTCAAAAGCTTAGTTGGAAGTTTGAGGTACTTGACGTGCACGAGACCAGATATCCTTTATGCTGTCGGAATGATTAGTCGATACATGGAGAACCCGACAACGTATCATTTCAATGTAGCGAAAAGAATACTTCGCTATGTCAAAGGTACAATGAGTTATGGTCTATTCTATCCTGCCACTAATGATATGAAATTGGTTGGCTACAGTGATAGTGATTGGGCAAGAGATGTTGATGATCGTAAAAGCACCACTGGATTTGTGTTTTTCTATGGAAAAGCTGCTTTTACTTGGAGTTCAAAGAAGCAGCCAATAGTGACTTTGTCAACATGTGAAGCTGAGTATGTGGCTGCAACATCAACAGTTTGCCATGCAATATGGCTAAGGAGTTTGCTCAACGAGCTCAATGTGAAACAAAGTGATTCGACAGAGATTTATGTCGATAACAAGTCAGCAATTGCTTTAGCAAAGAACCCGGTGTATCATGGTCGGAGTAAACATATTGACACCCGTTTCCATTTCATCCGGGAGAGTATTGCTAAGAAAGATGTGCAAGTGAAGTATGTCAGAACCGAAGATCAAGTTGCTGATATCTTTACGAAGCCGCTCAAACGAGAGGTGTTCGAGAAGTTGAGGAATTATCTCGGAATGAGAGAATCAAGTTTAGGGGGGCGTGTTGAGAAATGAGAAATTAATCTTGATTCTTGAGAAGTCAAAGAGCCATTCATAGTGGTGGCAAAAACGGTCGGGAGTTACAAACGTTATTTCATACAATTAAGTTTTGTAACCTATGCAATTAGTAGTCTAATAGTCATGTCACTTATTAGGAGACTAGTATAAATAAAGGTCATGTATTGTGCATTTGGTGTGGAGTGTGTGTAGTGAGTGAATGTGATTGAGTGAGTGAAAGAGTTAGGAGAATAAAAGAGTTGTAAAGAGTGTTCTTTATAAAGTTTGAGTGAAAGATAAAAGTGTTGATTGAGTAGAGAAAAAATTAGAGTGTGTTCTCCTCTCCTAAATTTGAATACTTTTTCTACACCACCCCCACCACGTTTCACGTTTCCGCAAACAAAGTGGTATCAGAGCTTCCGCAACAAAGACCACGATAACACAACGTACTTTTTCCAAGACTGTAATAATGCAGGAGTTGAGTTTACTCATGCAGTGGCTGTTTCCATATCCATATCCGACATATTGGGCCCCCCATACATACCCGAAATAGTCTCTTCTTTCTTCCCTCTCAGCGGACTCTCCAATTCCGAAGGCGTTTCAAAGCCTCTGCTTGGAGTTCAAGTCACCGAGTTTGTCAATGGCTATTTCATAGCCTGCACAGGTAATCATGCTGTAATAGATGGCACCTCGTTCTGGCATTTCTTCAACTCTTGGTCAGAAATATCCCAAGGATTTGATAAAATATAAAAAATACCTGCATACAAACATCGGTTTCCTACTAATATTACTAACTATAACATCCCTCTTGCATCATTGGAGCAAACTCTATCGCAAAAATTTGTTTCACCTCCGTTACTCGAAAGGCTTTTCCATTTTCGCAAAGAAAGTGTGGCTAAACTCAAATCCAAGGCTAACACCGAAGCTGGGACTAACACAATATCATCTTTACAAGCTCTCTCGGCCCATTTATGGCGAGCCGTTGCGCGTTCCAGAGAAATTACTAGTCAAAATTTAACAAGCCTAGAGGAAGCCTATATCACTCTATTAATTGGTACTAGAGCGAGAATTCCTCTGCCGGAGGGGTATTTCGGGAATGTAGTGTATAGTGGTAGAACATCCATTAGTCAAGCTGAGCTATTTCAGAATGGATTAGGCTTTGCTGGGCTGAAGATCAACGAGTTAGTGGCTCAGAATACGAGTGAAGTAGCAATTAAGTTAGTGGAGGATTGGGTGAAAAATCCAAAAATATTGACAAAGGGAAGTAATTCTTTTGTGATCTCAAGTTCGCCTCGCCACAATGTTTATGGCAACGATTTTGGATGGGGGAAACCAATCGCTGTGAGAAGTGGGAGAGGGCAGAAATTTGACGGGAAGATGACGCTCTTCCCGGCGGCTGCACCGGGTGGTGGCATTGACATAGAAGTTTGTTTGGCGCCGGAGACATTGCAGGCATTGGAAGCTGATGGAGAGTTCTTGGAAGCCATGGCTTAGATCAAGCGAGATCCTCTGTATTATCTTTTATTGTTTTTCAATCAAGAACTCAATTCAGAATTTTTTTTTTTTAACTATATAAGTAAAAGGCTTAATTGCACTTTTGATCTTGTAAGTGAGACCTCATTTTCAAATTTCGTCCTGTAAGTTTGATGGTTGTACATTTAGTCCTGTATATTGGTTCAATTTGACACATTTGGTCCTGAATTGACACATTTGGTCCTAAATTTTCAAATGTAGTCCTACCCTATTTAGGACCAAATATGTCAATTCAGGATCAAATGTGTCAAATTAAACCAACATATAAGACCAAATGTGTTAATTCAGGACCAAATATGTCAAATTAAACCAACATACAGGACTAAATATGCAACCATCAAACTTATAGGACGAAATTTGAAAAGGGAATTTCAGTTACAGGATCAAAAGTGCAATTAAGCCTAAGTAAAATATATACAATTTGAAGTGGAAGATTTCAAATGGCATTGAGCTTGTATTATTGATGTCATAGTGTTTAAAGTAATAATTTTGTTAAATCTATATTATATATAAATCACCAATTCCTCATTTAGTGATTTTTGATCCATTAAATTATAAATTTCCTAAAGTACGTTTACTATATTTACATATTTCTTTCTCTTCTATATCATTTCCCCCTCTCCAACAACGTGTTTTTGTTTGTTTTTATTTTTTCCAATCTTCTAGTTTTCATCTCTCTCCTCTCTCACATTACTCTTTCAATTTTCTTTTTCTAATTTGTATTTTTATTTATTTTTTTAATTAGAATAATAATTTTATTTTGAACTTATTTTTTTAATCACAAATTTAATGTACATATTATGAAAATTAAAAAGATAGTAAAAATAATAAAAATGGTCTAGGGAGATATATATTTTATAGAGAATTTAATAAAATTTAATTTTATGCTATTGAAATATTAACTATTTAGGTACACTATATTTTTTTCACATGTATTGAGTGTGCCTATTAAACTAGTAAATAGTTATATAAGAAGGTAACATAAAAATATGAAAATAATTAAAAAAAAACGTTATGAATAAAGATTATTTGAGGAAAATTACACTTTTGGTTCCATTACATAAGCGATCACACACATTTAGTCCCATTATTTCAAAAAATAAATAAAACAAGACTTGATCCCAAAGGATTCAAAAATTTGACGACTATCTTAATCCCATTCTCATTTAATAACAATATATAGTTCAAATTTTGGGAGGTTTAAATTTCTATTAACCCTTTTTATACAAACCACTGGAATATTCTAACAAAATCAGTGGTCAACGGTTATAAATTTTTTACTTTATATATATGATATAGGGTGAATTATAGTTACTCCCCTCAAGTTTATTGAAATTACAAAAAAAAAAAAAAAAACTTCACAAATGAAAAGATATTAAACTCACCATTGAATTTTGGAAAATTAGGTAAACTATAATGAAACACAAGAAATCCCAATAATGCCCTTAGTCTTTGATTACAAACATCTCCCTTGAGGTTTGGTGAAATTACACAAAATCCCCCTCAAGTACTGGAATTTACAACCACACAACCAGTGGCGGTGGCGCTCTCCCCACGTTGCGAATTTGTAAAACACATATTCGGAATCACCACACTCTCAGCTCCACGGTGATGATTTGCTCAACATTGTTTTACCTCATTTAGTTGCCAGTCAACGAATCTCAATTTTTACATTCCCGCTAAACTTCGTCAGAATTCGAAGACATCACCACTTGAACCACCTAACTTCAATGATTTTGGATTGTAAGATTCAACCATGCTCGAAGGCTCCTCACCATAAGGCAAAGGGATTTTCCCTTCTCTAGTCTTTGATTTGCTCCTCGGTAGTCCGTTAGTCTCACTTCATACCCTTTTCCACATCTAGGCCATCACATTCATCATAAAAGTTTCTAGGAAAAAAAAAAACCCAACATTTTTTCTCCCCTCTTAGTAGTCAAACCCTAATAGTAGTAGTTTTTGTTGGATGGGCAAACCTTTTAATGTCTAGTTGTAAATTCTGACATTTGGTTGGTCGATCTTTTTGTAATTTTAACAAATTTCAGGAGAGGTGTGTATAATTTATACTTTTATCTAACAATTAGTCAAAATATTGAACAAGATTATTTTGAAAAAGTGACACTGTTTTCCGAGTGAAACCTTAATACAAGGGTTTTGTTTGTAATTTTAGGAAACCCTCAAGGGTAGTTTTAATAATTTTCCATACTTGAGCGATGTTTTGTAATTTTGACAAACTACAAACAAATTAACTATAACTCACCCTATAATAAAACATATGTATATATTTAATAAATAATGATCAATTTATTTTGATCATATCCAACCATTATTTTAATTTTTAAGTTGTGTCTGGTAGGAATTTATGGGTGAGATTATAAATGTATTCGACCTATAATTATATTTGGCAGATTTTTTTTTGGCCTTTATAAAGTATATGCCTGATTTTTCATCCATTAATTTATGGGATAGCCCATCCCACCATAGGGGGTCAGATATGTAATCCACTTGATTTAAATTGAATTGAAAAAAGCTGTAATTTACTGTATTACCCTTAATATATATGATGCGCTTATAAATTAAAGGCCTTTTCATAATTTACTTCAAATCAATACAGAAAAAAGAATACTGCCAAATATAATTTGAAGGATATCTCATAAAACAATACTTGCCACCAAATAAATTAATCACTACTAAAATAAAGGAAATTTGCTACCACCTTTTGAGACGGGTTTTTTTAGCAAAAATGACCAAAAAATAGGGCCGAAATTTTGCGATAGATTAAATCAACTGCAAAAACAAAACAAAAAAAATAGTAATTCCATCACAAATTTTGCACCATGCGAAAAAGTTTTGGCATGACATTGTGATGGGCCTAATCCGTTGCAAAAATGGTAAGACTTGCTATCGATGTTATCAGTTGCAAAATTCATTGTTGTTTTTGCGACCAACTTTTTCGGTCCCAAAGTTCTTTTGTCTCGTTGACCTTTTTGCTACCAATTTTTTCCGTCGCAAAAGTTTTACTTCAATTGTTTTTTGAAAATTTTTTGGCCACTTATTAATTTAGATCCCACTTTAATGGTTTTTTTTTTGAAAATTTTGCTTATTGATATGTATAACTAATGTTATAAATTTAAAAGTATCAATCATTCTAATACTATAAAATAATGAATGAAAGATATATATATATATATATATATATGTATATATGCTAATTATTAGTACTAGTTATTTGTGCATGCTTGATGTGTGTGCAAAGTAAAATATATATTATTTAATTATGTATTTAAATTTTAGTAAATTACATCTTAAATTTTTTGACTTTTATATATGAATATTTTTTTACTATTTATTAATTTTATTATAAGTGAAAGTAAAGTAATTTATTTAAAATAAAACAAAATTATATGATTAATAGAAAAATAATTGAATATGAAAACTAAAAAAAAATATTAAATAGTGTGATGTGAGATAAAAGCAATAGAATATATTGAGAATGTAAAATAAAGGGAAAAAAAGCAACGTTGTATTGGATTAGAGAAAAAATAGGATAGACAGATAATATGAAAAAAAAAGAGAGAGAGAACGTTGTATTTGCAGAACAAGGTAGTTATTTAATATCATACTTAGTAAATCTAGTAGATAGTTGAATTTATTATAAAATTCATACTTTATAGAATGCATAATTTGAGATGCTACTGATATTGATGTAAAGTTTGATTAATTATATACATATATATATATATAATGCTCATTTATTTATATGTTTTAAAAACAATAACTAATAATTTATTTCCCCCACTGATACATATGTAACCACCCCTAGTTTTTTTTTTTCCTTTTTTTCAAGCAACGGTCTTTGTACGGATGTAGTTGGTCGCAATACTAAAAAAATTACCTAGTCTGTGACCTACCTAGTCTGTCGCAAACATCATCACCCAAGCTCCACGACAGCATCTTTTGTGATTCGTTGATTTCAATCGCGAAGATGATCGGTTGCAAACTTGATATCAAATTTTGTGACTCGATTTTTTGCCATCGACTCCAGTCGGTTTCAAATGCGGTGGCAAGAGCATTTTACGACCCATTTTCGGCAAAAATCAAGTCTCAAATTCTAGCGCAAATCGTCATTTTTCTAGTAGTGAATGCAATAGATTAATAGCAAATTTATAGCATATCTACGAATAGTTTTACTATCACATATAATTCTATACTGCTATCAAACACAACCTTAATGTATATAATGTAATATAATATAGGTACATATTATGATTTTATAGTACAATGTAATTTAGTTTGTTAAAAACCGTGAAATTCTTTTCTTAGATGTCCATTCCCTAAAAAAGTTCCTTAATATGTTAATCAAAGTTCTGAGGAGACAAAATACATTCCCTAGCCAATACATAAAAAGAAATTTGTACTTTGATTTTGTTATTTAATCTATGTAAGGATATTTTCTTTCTTTTGATTATTTTTATATATGATATATGCAATATGATTAGAAGTAATGGTTTCAAGAAAAGAAAAAAGTGTCATTTGCTTTGAACTATAATATACCCATATTATATCAAACTTTTGATGAATGTGGCTTGCACATATCAATTGGGTGGATAGTTTGAATGGTTTTGAATTATTATATGCAAAGGGGAAGAATTACAATTTTCCACTACTAGAAAACAAGGATTTGGCAACGGATTTTGGCAAAAAATCCGTGGCCAAAACAAATGGCCACGGATTTGGCCATGGAAAAATTCCGTGGCCAAAATTGGCATTGCTAAACATGGCCACGGACACTGGCCACGGATTTTTTCAATTTAGCCACGGATTTAACCGTGGCCGAAAATAAAAAATTTTTAAAAAAATTAAATCTAGCCGCGGATTTATCCGTGGCCAAAATTAATATTATTAAAAAAATAAATAAATTTAGCCACGGATAAATCCGTGGCCAAAAATAAAAAATTTTAAAAAATGATAAATTTGGCTACGAATATTTCCGTGGCCAACCTTTTTTCTTTTTTAAAAAAATTTACATTTAGCCACGGATTTATCCGTGGCTAAGATTAAAAAAATAATTTAAAAAAATTAAATCTAGCCACGGATTTATTTAAAAAAATTAAATCTAGCCACGGATTTAGCCCATCCAGCCCACAGCAGGCCCAACCTGCTCGCCCACCAACCCAGCAGTGCGACCCGGCCTAGCTCGGCGTGCCAATTTCAATTAATCAAATTTCACCGTTACCAGTGGGACTCGAACTCGAGACCTCTTGGTATATTGCCAAGCGCATTACCGCTAGGCTATGATGAACTTCTTGTTTAAAAAGGCATTCCAATAATATTTATATACATTTATATATTGAGTTTTGTTATCAAATTTTACTAATTTATATCTATATGTGAATATATTTTATTAATTCATACTTATTATGATTTAATTAGGAAATATTAAATCGTGCAAATTATAATTCTTTCTAATTTTACTTTTATCCATAGATAATTTTGGGATACAAAATCAAAATTAAAAAAAATTATAACTTTGACCTTATAAAAATTTGAAATTTTTTATCGATTATTTTGACTCAATTTAAGAAATTAAAGTGATCTTATTCATTGTATGTCAAACTATCAATTTATTTACTTAAATTTAGTATAATTGACAAAATAAAATCAGTCAAATTTGAAAATATAGTATCATCTTTATATCAATACTTTCAAAATACAATTGGTTATTAAGAGAATATAAAATAAAATATTCGATTGGTATGTTTAAATAAATTGATTAAATTATCAAATTATATAGTATTACAATTATACATAATTGACTTATTGAATTGATTGAAAGGATTAAATATTTAAATAAATTGATTAAATTTGAAGTCTTTCGTATATATCACCGAAAGAGGAAAAATGTATTCTCGCTAAGCAAACTGTAATTGTCAACGCATAAGATGGGAAAAAATATAATAACCGTGATGAAAATAATATGATTTTGAAATTACTCAAACCTTTTAGTGCTCCGTAATTTCGGATCGGGCGATTTAAGCGATTCATTTAAAATTAAAAAAAATTAAATTTATTTATTGGCCACGGATACAAATTTTAAAAAAAAATTTAATTTATTTATTGGCCACGGATAAATCCGTGGCCAAGTCTAAATTTTTTTTAAAAAAAATTTAAATTTATTTATTGGCCACAGATAAATCCGTGGCCAAGTCCAAATTTTAAAAAAAATTTAATTTATTTATTGGCTGGCCAAGTCCAAATTTAAAAAAAAAATTAAATTTATTTATTGGCCACGGATAAATCCGTGGCTAAGTCCAAATTTTTTTAAAAAAAATTTTAATTTATTTATTGGCCACGAATAAATCCGTGGCCATTGCTCAAAACTTCATTTTGACTTTTGACGAATCGTGTGTTTTCGTTAATTAGGTTAGACGGAACCGTACGATTGAAGCAATACAACTTCAACACTAATCAATCTGCTTGAAAGTCCATTTTTTTATAATTCCTATACAAGTTAACTGACGTTAGTATATATTGACACCGAACTACGAAGTTATTCGTATATGTCATCAAAAGAGGAAAAATATAGTCTCACTAAGCAAACTGTAATTTTCAACGCATAAGATGGGAAAATAATATGATTTTGAAATGACTCGAACCTTTTGGTGCCCCGTAATGTCAGATCGGGCGATTTAAGCGAGTCATTTAAAATAAGAAAAAATTAAAATTATTTATTGGCCACGGATAAATCCGTGGCCAAGTCCAAATTTTAAAAAAAAAATTAATTTATTTATTGGCCACGGATAAATCCGTGGCCAAGTCCAAATTTTTTAAAAAACATTTAATTTATTTATTGGCCACAGGCCAAGTCCAAATTTTTTTTAAAAAAATTTAAATTTATTTATTGAGTCCAAATTTCAAAAAAAAAATTTAAATTTATTTATTGGTCACGGATAAATCCGTGGCCAAGTCCAAATTTAAAAAAAAATTAAATTTATTTATTGGCCACGGATAAATCCGTGGCCAAGTCCAAATTTAACAAATAAAAAATAAATTTATTTATTGGCCACGGATTTATCCGTGGCCAAGTCCAATTTTTGTTTTTAAAAAAATAAATTTATTTATTTATGTTTTTCTTTTAAATAAATTGAAATGGCCACGGAATTGTGGATATTTTATCCGTGGCCAAATATTTTCGTTTTTTTTAAATCCGTGACCATTTCCGTCGCTATTGGCAACCGATCTCATCCGTGGCTAAAAATCCGTGGCCAAAACCGCGTTTTCTAGTAGTGTTCGTCCCAATACTTAAAACCATTTTTGGATTTCGTTCCTAAACATTTTGATCCGTAATTTATGCTCTCAAAAGTTTGCCACTTTTATTCTATTTACACTACTAGAAAAACTATTTTTTGCGATTGATTTTAGCTTAAATCGATCACAAAAATAGATCTGTGACCAAATCTGTGACTGAACAAATCAGTCACGAAAACCTTCGTCACAGTTTTTGCTAACCGAATCTGTAACTGAAATTTTAGTTACAGAAAAAAATAATAGTAATCTAAATTTCGATCACAGATTGAATGAATAGTGACCGAATTTTTCGGTCACAAAATGAGGGGAATAGTGACCGAAGTTTCGGTCACAGAATGAGGAGAATAGTGACCGAAATTTTTGTCACAAAATAGAAAGAATAGTGACCGAAAATTTGGTCATAGATTGACTGAATAGTGACCGAAATTTCGGTCACAGATTGGAAAGAACAGTGACCGAAAATTCAATCACGGAATGAAATGTATAGTACTCCAAATAAATGAATAGTGACCGATTTTTCAGTCATAGATTAAAAAAGAATAGTGACCGAAATTTCGGTCACAAAAATGTAACGGCAATTTATTGATATTATATTTTGTTACTGAAAAATCAGTCACAAATTTACAACCACAGATTTTTGTAATTGTATTTTTGGTCACAAACCTGACCAGTAATATCAATTATAGCTGTTTCAATTTGCAACTTCCCTAATTCTTTTTGTTTTTTCAAAACTTTCAAAATAACACCAAAAATAAATTAATCACCACAAACCAACGACAAACATACACCAATATTCACAAAATATCATAAATAAACATTATAATATTCTACATAATTCAATACTTATCATTCTAAACATCACAAACATTCATCCACCTACAAAATCTAACTCTATAATCTCCGATATCTAAGCCACCCAAACAAAGATTCTTAACATTGAATTCAACACGCTTATTGGCTTTACAAGACCACTCCTACGTACATAATTAGACCAGAGAACAAAACAATGAAAAATAAAACAAAATGGCCAAAAATAATTAGTGTCAAATTTGTGGCTTTGGTTCATCCTTGGCTATTACTGCATCTTGCAGGTCTAACTTGCCCGCGGTTGTTGAAAAGTATCATTACCAGCAATTCCAGCTGATTTTAGGAGTATCATTACCAGCAATTCCAGCTAATTTTCGGTCACAACTATCTTGTTTCATTAAAAATATATTAGTGATCGATATTTCAATCACAAAGCTGCTATAACATTAATTAATTTTCTTTTTAGCATTTTTTTTAAAAATCTACAGTAATTTAAATATAAGTAATTAAAAAATTATTTTTTATTTTTTTGTGACTAAAATTTGCATTTTAGTGACCGATTTGGCAGTCACGAAGAGATTTTCATTCTTTTGTAAAATCAGTCACAAAAGCGGTCACAACTCTCCATTTTTTGTGACTAAATGTGTTCGGTCACAAAATTCAGTCACAAAAAATAGTTTTTCTAGTAGTGTCAGTTATTTCGGTAACTTGGTTGTTAAAATTCTGAAAGATATTGTTCAAAATTACACTTGTCTCACTTGTAATTTATTTGACACTTATTACCCATTTTGTACACAAAGCCAGAGAGGCGTTTTGTTAAATAGCCTTTTCAAGTTTTGTTTTTAATTAAATAGCCCTCAAGTTTTAACTTTGAGGTAAATAGCCCTTTTGTTTATTAATCCTAATTAATAGCCAATTAAATTTAATTGGGGTTTAGGTAAACATTTGTCTAACTTTTAACTTTTATATTTTAACCCCCAAAATCAAGTAAATTACAAAAAAAATTCCTAAAACAAAAAAAAAAAAACAAAAGAACAAGAAAACAAAAACAGATTCACAAACCGCACAAATATAAACAAAATTAACAACTCAAACTTAATTGTATTTCAAAATTAATCAAAGAATCAGTTTGCCCATGTTGACAGGAGTTAACTAATGGGAAAAATTTTGAGAAATTCTAGCTAGAGGTGGTGAAACGGCAGCAATGGAGTGCGCTCTTTGTTGCCACCCTTTCCATCGCCTCCGGCCAAAAAATTCACCTTTTTTTTTTCATAAATCAACTCCTCTCATGATGGGCTAACAAACCATGTCTTCAATTTAAAATTTAAACCAAGTTTTATGGTTTAATTTGATGTGTGTGTGCATGTTTGTGCGTGGGTTTTTTCTTTTTTTGTGTTTGTCACATTTTTGGGTTTGGGTGGGTAGGTGAAAATAATTAAATCGAATATCGCTTAAGCGATCACCTGAACAATCAAGTGATCGATTAAGCGATCATGCATATTTTACAAACTATCACTTAAGCAACACTAAATATCAATTGACCTAAAACGAAAAAAAAATATAAGAAAATTTATCGATTTTTCTTGTAAATAAGAAATTGCACATATCTTGTGGATATATTATAGTGTTAAAACAATAAATGGTCAAATTATAAACTCCATTTTGTCAAATTATACACATTTCTCATGATAGTGGTCATATTTTATAATCATTAGGACTATAGTAAACACAATGAACTGGGAAGTTATATGGAAATAATCTAATTGTAATCGAATTCATGATATGCGATCATACAAAACTCAAAGTTGATCTACATATATCCCCAAATAATTGATCTACTTATAAAATCCGCTACGAGCTTAAAGTGAAAAGTACAAAGGATTGCTTGAAGAGATCTGGCAATTGATTAAGCGATCATGAGTAACTGACACATATTGCTTGAGGGACACAATGTGATCGCTTCAAACAATTATGCACATAACGTGGAAAATACCAAGAGATTTTAGTTATTTTCTTTGAATCTAGTTACTTATATCATTAAAATAGCGAAATATCATATTTTACGCTGTAATTTGTAAACTTATACCAATTTTTCATATAATAATCAAAACGTGTAGTCATAATGGCCAAAGTATATACAACGAACTTTGAAGTTATATAGGCACAATCTAGTTATTTGTCGAATTCATGAGATGGGACCATACAAAACTCAAAGTTGTCTTGCACATATCCCTAAATTGTTGAGCTACATATAAAATCTGTTTGTACGGGCTTAAAATTGAAAACATATAAAGGATCGCTTGAAGAGATCTGACAATCAATCAAGCAATCATGAATATCTGACACATATTGTTTGAGCAACGTAATGTGGTCGCTTCAAACGATTACGCACATAATATGATCGCTTCAAACGATTACGCACATAATGTGGAAAATGACAAGAGCTTGTAATTATTTTCTTTGAATCTAGTTACTTATATCATTAAAATAATGAAATATCATATTTTACACTGGAATTTGTAAAATTACACCAATTTTTTATATAACGATCAGAACGTGTGGTCCTACTCGCCAAAGTATATACAACAAACTTTGAAGTTATATAGGAACAATCGCTTAATCGACATATCATATCGCTCAATCAACATGCCATATCGCTCAAGTGATTTGTGATCGATGAATAGCAATCGCTTAATCAACATGACATATCGCTCAATCGACATGCCACATCGCTCGATCGACATGCCACATCGCTCGATCGACATGCAATATCGCTTAAGCGATTTGTAATCGATATGCCACATTGCTCAATCGACATGCCATATCGCTTAAGCGATTTGTGATCGATTAAGAACAATCGCTTAATCTACATTTAATATCTCTTAATCGACATGCCATATTGCTCAATCGACATGCAATATCGCTTAAGCAATTTGTGATCAATGAAAAATAATTGCTCAATCAATATCACTCAATCGGCATGCCATATCGCTTAATCGGCGTGTAATATCGCTCAATCGATTTGTGATCGATGAAGAACAATCGCTTAATCGACATTCAATATCGCTTAATCGACGTGTCATATCGCTTAATCGACATGCCATTTCACTGAATCGACATGCCATACGCTCAATCGACATGTCATATCGCTCAATCGACATGCCATATCGCTTAAGCGATTTTTGTGATCGATGAAGAACAATCACTTAAGCGACACATAATAATCGATCATTTTTGATCGATTAAGCGACATATATGATCGATTAATCGATTTTGTTGATCAATCAAGCAATATAGTGATCGACCAATCGATTATTTTGATCGATCAAGCGATTATTAAATACACAATGCAAATGATCGTTTGATCGATATCATATAAATTATAAATTTATTTATTTACAATTAGATCCCCGTCAAACTCTAGACTTGTTAATTTCTCTTAATTGACTTTTAAACTATGCCACATCAGATATTTGACTTTAAAAAAAGAGAAAAATAAATTGAGGGCTATTAAATTAAAAAGAAACTTGAAAGATCGGATGAACAAATTATCTCCAAAGCCAAATGATGCTTTTGTTGGAGATTAAGGACCCCTTTGGATAGGTTTAAAAATATATATATTTTTTGAGCCGTACTTTTTATAGTAATTTTTTTTAATTCAAACAGTTTTGCGCTTGAATGCAATATTTAAAAGATTTTTATTTGAAACAATTCTGGATAACTTAAAACAAATCCCACTTTTTAGGGTGTGTTTGCAATAGGTTAAAAAAATTTACTTTGGTACGTTTTACTATTTTTAAGCAGTATAGTACTGTTTGGTAGGCTAACTTCTGCTCTTTTCAGCAGAAAAACCTGAAACCTAGAAATAGCTATAAACCAACTTTTTTCCTTCTTCTTTGTATATTTGTAATTATTTACAAGTGGTTATATATCATATTGAAACACTTTTCAACTATTTTTTCAAACACTCCAACTACTTTTCTTTTTACTTTTCGCTTCTTTTTTTTTTCAAACATTACCTATTTTTACTGCTTAATTTTTTTTAACTTTCTCTATACCTTCAACTTTTCCAAAAATAAAAATTTTAGCAAACACCCCATTAGTTTTTTTTTTTTTTTTTGACTTTTGCTTTTTTCGAAAAGTCCGCTCAAACACAATAATTTTGCCTTGAATAACTTTTTTTTTTTTCAAAAAGTAAATATTTTTACTCTAAAAGAAGCACATACAAATGGGATGTAAAATGCCTTTAATGTCATTTGTACATCATGGAGATCGAACTTGCGACAGGAAAATCTTGTCTATCAGTACGTACTTAGACTATTTTATAGTGTAATATGTCTTCTGAATTTTTCACGGCGGATTAGAATTTTTAGGCTTCGTTTGAATTGATAAATTTAGATAAATTGAACGAATCGTTCGAGGTGAACGATTTCAAATGATTTAAAATCTTTCTTAGTTGAAACACGTATTATATCGGTATATTATTCATATGTATGAATAATTGAAACATATTTTCGTTTCCCATACACATTCTAAATTTGAATTTAACGAATACCACTCGTAATTTTAATATAACACATTTAATATAGATATTATACGTATATCATATAATAGTTGACAAATTATTATTATAAATTTATAATATATATAACAGTTATATATAGGTTTAATATATCAAAATTAATTATAATTATTAATTGAATATTATATAAGTAACAAATTTGTAATACTTTATAAAAATGTTAACTATTATATAAATAATATATATAATTCATATGATGATTATAAATTAAATAATTTAGTTATAAAATATAGATAATTTTTTTACATAAAAGACTGATTTATGTAAAAATAATATCAAAACAAGTTGTATTTGTACTTCCAAATGTGTTTTTCACATTACTCGTACTTTTAATAATCTGTATATTAGTCAATTTTTCCACCGTAAATTTGAAATGATATTTATGATATGCACTGTTGAATATTACTCGTCTCGTATTTAATTAACTAGGCTTTAAATTTGATAAATTTCCATCACAATGACTCAAAATTAATTAGAATAAAAGCTAAATGATTTAAAAATTCTTGCAATCTTTTACTTTCCTATGCTTTGCTTGTTTATTTCGTTGAGTTTTATTTTAAATTTTCATGTGCCTAGATGTCCCAATTTAAAAAAAAAAAATCCCAATTTATGACTTACGATTTTCGTTAGCAATATATGTGTGCTTAGGTTAATCGGACAAACGGAAAATAATAATAAAATAAAAAATGGAAATCACGTGGCGATTCTAATTTTTTTTTTCCTTGTTTTAAAGAGTTGTGAAACAAGCATCACTCGTGAGTCGTGAATCACGTAAGCTATCGGCCGCCCGCCCATCTAACGTAAGTGGGGCCGGCGGCCCTTGAACGGTTAGCACTATTTTTTTTTTTTAATAATTATAATGAATGATTAACTTAACTATCATTATGCATATCTATTACCTTTACATTATTTAATTCCTGTGCATTATTGGTACAAATAATGTTATTATATAATTAGGTTTGATGACAACATGAAAAGGATAGGTGGGGGCAAACGAAATACTAAATATGCTTGATTACTTATTGCTAAGCCAACAATTATTTCGTAAATTTAAATATTCTGCATTTGGGCCTTTACGATTTATTTGGTAGGGAGAAAAATAGGAACAAGGTGTGCGTAAAGAAGAAAAATGAGAAAAAAGAAATTCTTTGTTTTTTTTTTTTTTTTGTTTAGATTACAATTGGAAAAGTGAAACAAGTGGAAAAAATGACATATGGTCCACCAGATTTTTTTCTCTTCCAAAATTGGACAAAAATAAAAAAACATGAAAAATTAAAATCCATCATTTTTTTTTTCTTTTTGCCAAACACACTATTAAGTCATTTCTCCCTCTATACTCTTACATCTCTACATTCAAAGATGTCAACTGAGTCAAGTTGGGCCAATCCAAACTAGGCCCGTGCAAGAAAATTACTGTAGCAGCCTAGCTCAGCCCAAGACCGCCTTATGGTGGACAAGGCCCTGAGCCAGACTTGAAGTGGTAAGCAAGGGCCCAACCTGGCCAAACTCAAATGGATCTCTTGAACGTCATAAGGCCCGTTTGGTAGCCCAAGGATTTACACAGTAGGAGGGTGTCGATTTAATGGGTACTCTCTATTGTAGCTAAGCTAGTCATGGTCAATTACTTCTTGCTCTAGCTAGTTGCAACAACTGGATATTAGCCTAACTCAACGTGAACAATGCCTTTTTGAACAGGGATCTCTTTGAAGAAGTATACATGGATCTCCCACTTGGCTATAAACCATCTATTGTTCACTCCTTCCCTTCCTCTGCCAAACCTGTTTGCAAGCTCAACAAATCCATTTACGGTTTAAAGTAGACATCTCGGCAATAGTATGCCAAGTTCTCTCATGTTCTCACTAAACTCGATTTTCACCCATCCAAGTCTGATTACTTTGTGTTCATAAGAGGGTCAGGTAATTCTTTTGAAGCCTTACTCATGTATGTCGATGATAAAATCTTGGTTGGACCTTCTTCTTTATTACTTTATTCTCTTAAAAGCACTCTCCAGTCCAATTTTAAACTGAAGGACTTAGGTCCATTGAAATATTTTTTGGGCCTTCAAGTTGCTAGAAACAACTCCGGTATAGTTATTTCTCAATGTCACTAGGCCCTACAATTACTTGAGGATACTAATTTTCTTGGAAGCAAACCTGCATCCAATCCCATAGATCCACGATCTCAATTGAATGCTACAGATGGTGAGCCCCTTCAAGATGCTTCTCGATACTGAAGGCTCATACTGCGTCTTTTATACTTTACACTCACCAGGCCAGACATCACATTCGTCATGCACGTGTTAAGTCAGTTCATTTCTGCTCCTAGAGTGCCTCGTCTACATTTTGCACATCATGTTCTCCAGTATATTGAAGGGACTCCGGGACAAGGGCTATTTTCCTTATCTACCTCTAAAATTCAACTTACTGCATTCTTCGATGCCGATTTGGGCTCTTGCCCAAATTCTAGAAAATCTACCACAAGATTTTGTGTGTTTCTTGGTGTGGAGAAACGCACTTGGTCCCCCTATGATATCTCTAATAAACGCGAATGACCTTGTGAAAAAAAAAATTCAAAAAAAAAAACCCTGTGTAATTTCTAATTAACGAAAATAACCCCGGTGAGTTCTACGTGCTTTTAGTGCGAATCTGATAATATTCTATGGGAGGAAAATATCCATTATACCCCCATTTAATCTGATACAACTCTTCTCCCATCCCAAAAGACCCAAAACGAAATGTAAGGCTTAAAACCTTAGTTTTCTCACACCCTTTTCACAACAATGGCATCTTCTTCATTTTCCCGGCGCTACCAACAGAGGAACGAAGTGGAGGTCAGGTATCCGCCTCCTCCCCTTTGTGCTTGTGAGCTAAAGGCGGCCATAAGAGTTGTGGAGTCTCACTCGAAGCCTACGAAAAGTTTGTTGTTTTATTGTTGCTCCATTCGAAAATGTCAATTTTTTGGTGGTGCAACCCCGTAAGAGTGATGTGGGAAGTACCCGTTGGCGATGGAAGCAATTCGGAGGCGGTCCATTGGGGTGGTGAAAATGAGCATGAAGAAGTTAATGAAGTTGTCTCAAGTGGGTCGAAAGTTGATGCTAGAAGAAGGAATGTTGAAGGTGGTGGGAACTTGAGTATGATTTGGGCTGTTTGTGGGGGTTTATTTGTTCTTCTTGTTGTAATCTTGTTGAAAAATTAAATGTACTAAGTAGTTGGTGAGGGTTGTTATTGTTGTTGTAACTTTGATTTGTAGTATTAGTAATGAATTTCTCTTTTGGATATTGTGGTCCTTTGTTTTATTGCTCTGTTGTTGTTTTGTTGCTACTCTGTTGGTTGCTCTGTTTTTTTGTTTATGCAGAGATCTGGGTTAGATATTTCGTTCAGTTATTGGCACAACAGACCTTGTGTTTTGAAAAATTTTCTGGTAAAACCCCGTGTTTTGATAAACTTGCAAAAAAAGAACCCTGCCTACAGAATAATGCGTGCAGTAACCTGTGTTTTTTGGCATTACTCACCTGTGTTATACTTACAAACAATAATACTGAATATTGGGACAAAGACAAATGAATCTAATACTTGTTAGTAAGACCCGCCATTACATCATAAAAAAGAGAGACCAAGTATTATAATTATAACAAAAGGTGCAGACATCCAGCTAGCACCAATACATTTAATTAAATCCACCAACCATTAGAGAAAGGTGGAGGAGGCTTAATGCACAGCCATACAAATAAAGTTGTCTTCCACCACACATAGTAGATAATATAGAAAACAAAATTAGAGGAGGCTTCACGAAATACCAAAACCTAATATTATAAGCCCCAAAACAAGTTTACAGTTTGAAAACTAGAAGTCATCAGTTTAACATCAAATTTCACCAAATGTTCCGAATTCATGGTTTTGCATTCCTTTTCTCCTTCGATCTTTCTTTAATATTTTGTAGCACCTCATCCACAATTGCTCTTTTGACCCTTCTCTTTGTCATGCTTGTATCGAGTGGATCTGAACCCAAATCTCTTGGTGGAGGTATTCTTGCTGTTGCTATTGAAGGCTGTTATGGTAGGAAAAAAAATATCAAGGTAAATAGCGGGTTATTGTTAATCATTCGATTAGGGTTTAGGTGTTATTTATACCTGTGTTGTGGTATTTGGTGGAGTAGGCCTTGATCTTTGTTGAGCGACACTTGATGTTGCTTTGTCTTGAGAAGATGTTCCACCTACAATCTGCCCAAAATCTCATAACATTTGAGAAATACTGTTGCAAGTAAGACATAAAATTTTGATAACTAATAGTACCTATGTCTTGCTTACAGATTGTGAACTCTGTACAGATCTGGAGGTTCTTGCAGAGGACCTAACAGCCTGTTTAGATATGTAAGTAACAAGTATGAATTCATTTAACAAATAATAATTTGGAAAAAATTAATAATACCTATTTTCTTGTTCCACTTGCTAAACTTTCCGTTCGTATAGAATCTTTTTCAATACCCTAAAAGAAATTTGTGTCATTTTTTTAGGATGTAACATGTGATATTTGAAGAAATTTATAATGAAAAAAAAATAAATTTGTAACCTTGTTTGGACAGCTTCTTTTGTTATGTCCAAGAGTATGACAAATGCTGCATGTGTGAGTATTACCTTGCCTTGTGCTAACCCTATCAGATTCACCTTGAGCTTTCCTCATTTTTTTGGGTCTTCCCTTTTTAACCTTATAATGTGGAGGTGCCAATAGTTCAATGGAGGTTCGTATGTAAAACAACTTGCCCGGTACAATGTGTATCATCTCGTCATAAACCATCATATACTTGGCCTTACTATAACAAGGGTCAATATAATCCTCCAATCTCCCCCTTCTTTGCCCAATTATTGTGCAAGCATGTGTGCAAGGATATCCACACAGTTGGAACAGCCCACAACTACACGTTTTTTGGTCCAACTTAACCACAAACTTGTTATCCCCACACTCCACTTCCAATTCATGAAATCCACACCATCTTGGCACACAATTCCTTGAAAACTCCAAATTTTTATTTATTTTTCTCAAAATATTTGGACAAATCAGACCGTTGTACTTTGACATTCCTTCCTTATTGATTTGTATCTTTGTCATCAACCTACTTCTAATCCACTCAAACATAGACACTATAGGGAGGTCCCTAGCAGGCAAAATCATGTTATTAAATAATTCACATGCATTATTTACCAAGTCATCACATTTCACATAACAAGAAAAATGTGACCTGGACCAATGCACTGGGGGAATATTCAATATCCATTCGGCTGCAGTGACAATATCTGGATCAACTTTAGGATCCAATTCCTCCATCTGCTGCATTATTTGATTAAACTCCTCAATTGTTCCAATAGAAGCTGCCCTCCAAAATAAGCTTTTCAACTCTTGGCTCTTCCACTTTTGACTAAAATTCTGGTACATGTGCCTCAGACAGTATATGTGTTCACGCTTTGGCACAATATCCTTCAATGCCTCAATCAAACCCTTTTGCCTGTTAGAGATAAAAGTCCAACCTATATTACCTCCAAGATCTTCAAGCAACACAGATAAAAACCAAGTCCATGTCTCTCTATTCTCACTCCTAACATATGCAATGGCAATTAGGATTAAATTATCATTGCCGTCCCTCCCAATTGCACTGAGCAGCTGCCCTCCATGGATAGTTTTTAGAAAACATCCATCAAGGCCAATGATGGGTCTGCAACCCTTAAGAAATCCATTCTTCATTGCAATTAAGGAGTAGGACATCTTTTCAAAGATTGGTGGGTTGGAGTCCTCCTGCTTCTTTAATAAAATCTGACTTTCAGGGTTTGCATTTCTGACCGTCTCACAGTAATTCCACAGTAAAGCATACTCAGCATCCTCTTCACCTCTCATCTTTGAAATGATAATTTTTTTGCATCTCAAGGCAATCCAATATGTAACATCTAAACCACACTTTCTCCTGATGATTGTGATTAAATGCTCAATGGTGACATCAGGATTGTCTCTTATACTGGTCTCCATTCTTTTAGCAAGGTACTTTGCAGTAGCCTTGCTATTTTCTGCCTTCCTTGGACAACTATGCTCCTCCTTAAATGATTTTACTTGGAATGTATTATTAGCCTGCATGGCAGATGCGTGTATTCTCCATGTGCAACTTTCATGTGCACACTTTGCTGTCACTCTATTCTTCTCACACTTCACAAATTGAATGTCATACCCATTCCTCATGCTATAGTCAACAAGTGTGTCTTTAAACTCTTTCTGATTGTCAAACTTCAGCCCAACAAACCATTTCATATTTTTTACATTGCCTCCTCTGAAAATTGGAAAACTCCTTGTACCATCTCCCTCAGCTGGTGGAATATCAAAGTTTGTATCGTCCTCTGGCTCACAATACCAATCACCATCTAGAACAACAGCTTCCCTCTCCCGTAAGATTCTTTTTCCCTCATTTTCCTTTCTAACTATTTTTTTGTATTGTCTCCTCTTTGTTTCTTTGTTGTGGACACTCTCAGAAAAAATGCAATCATCATCAGAACCTTCAACACCTTCATATGCATCAGATGGTGCATCACTCCCTAGTGAGTTTGTGTCTGACTCACTAAGCAGATAATCATTATCATCACTGCCACTATCTGAACCATCAGAAGGATCAGGATCAGGATCAGGAGCAACCATAGGCTTCTTTCCTTTATCTTCAGTTGTGTGACTCTCCCCTTTGCCTTGTATGTTCACATCAGCAGTGTTGGCATCTTTAGGCATATTAGGCACATGTGTATTGGTTCCTGTGTAACACATTCATCTTGTGTTACACATTGCTTTTGAGAATGATTTATGTCTTCATCAACTCTATAAGTGAGGTACTTTGTGGAAGTCTCATTCTGCTCTTGTAGGTTCAACTCATTCCCTTCTAGATCAATTGCCCTAAGAGGTCCTTCCACCTCAATAGTATACACGGTGATATCATCTAAACCTCTAAACATGTTTTGCATGTCAATGATACTACACATGCCATCAATAAGCCTCAATCCTTCTTCAAGTGATTTACCGGGCATTAGGTAGTAATGCTCAATAGTGGCCACTTTTTTCCCTCCACTGTCTTTATAGAAATCATTGAAATCAAACTCGTTGATATAATCCAAATTCATACCCTCAAAGTGATATAGTGTTCCTCCCACATACTTCATAGTAGGATTGGTGACAAATTGTCCACCAATCCACATATGGATGTTATGGTATACATCCATCCTACAAAACAAGACACAAACCACATAAATCCAGCTGTATATTGTCCTTCACTTATTTGTTATATATATATGTGTGTGTGTGTGTGTGTGTGTGTGTAAATGTATTATATATGCATACACATATGTATATACAGATGTAAAGTACTACATGATCACTCCGCAATGACTACTCAATTTGATATGAAAACAACCGAGATAATTTACATTTTATCATTTTATGAACACAAGTTGCACACTTTCATTTTAGCCAAAGGAAAATCTATAATGAGTTGGCATTTTCATTTTCCTATGCCTTGGTCACACTTTCATATCTCTCATTTATTATACATATTGGAAATATTTCAATTTACACACTATTTAAACAAACCAAGCATCCACTTTTAATTCTACAAGCAGAAAAAAAAAAGAAGCAAAACATACGGCATATCTGCCTCATCAAATACCACTATAAGCCTGAAGTCAAGTGCTTCTGAAGTCGCAGGACAAGTTAGAGAACTTGTATTATTTGTCATAAATTGTTGTTCTAGCTTTGGTTTTTAAGCTGAAATTTTGTCCGAGACACACACACTTAATATGTTATTACTTTGACCAGTACTTAGAAGTATTGCACCAAGCCTTTTTGACTAGTTCAATATCAAACTTTTCTTTTCTCCAATATTGTTGCCGATTATGTTCAACTCTATCAAACTGTAGTGCTGCCCCAATAACTTTGCAATTCCAGATAAAATAAAACAACAAAAAAAAAAAAAAAAAAAACTGGAACAACAACACTTTCAACCTTACTTGCAACATAAACTCGAAAAACAACAAATACATTTCAAAAAACAAAACATCTGCCTTTTAACGTGAATAAAAAAACAAAGAAATAAAAAAATAAAAAGAAAAGAAAAAAATTACCAGGTTCCCGTGGCCAAAATCCTCTAATTCGAGCAATTGCTTGTCAAATAAAGTAGAAAATATCGATGGGGTGAAAGAACAACAGATTAATCGTTGGAGATTTATGCCCAAATCGTCTTTATCAGGGTTTTCAAATTTTAGAGAGAGAGAAGGGGGGGGGGGGGGAGGGGATTTCCGATTTTTACGTTAGAAAGGGGAATAAAGGATGTGGTCAAAAATTGGGTAATATGATTCAAGTCAAAAAGGGCAATTCCGTCTTTTTACTTTTTTTAAAACATAAGTCAAGAAGGAGGGGCGGTGAGCAAATTTATCAAAACTCAGGGTTCGTTATGTGATATTTTTTTTTACAGGGTTTATTTTGCACTTTTTGAATAACACAGGGTAGTAAAATGCTATTGACTCTTTATTGGTGACTCTTTTATTTCTTAGAAGTCCAAGAAACAGATACCATTTCACATTCTTCCGCCAAGGCCGAATACCGTTCTCCAGCTTCTACAACCAATGAACTTACGTGGCTTCAACTACTTAGTGATTTTCATTATCCTCCCACCCCAGCTCTACTTTTTTGTTATAATCAGTCTGTTCTGCATATTGCCTCAAACATGACATTCCATGAACAAACCAAACACATCGAGATCGATTGCCATTTTGTCTAAGACAAACTTGATATTTTGGGTAAGACAAACTCGCTCAAGGTACCATCAAGCTATTGCCTATTCGCTCACATGATCGACTAGCCAACATTTTTACGAAGACTTTTCCTGCTTCTATTTTGAATCCCCTGCTTTCCATGATGGCTGTCAAAAACATCGACAGCTCATCTTGAGAGGGTGTATTACAGTTACACATTAGCTAATGAGTTTAGATATTTTCTGTTAGATATTTTTGTTAGTCAGCTTCATCTTTCAGCTAACTTTCCTATTAGTATGTATTTATTGATTTTTTTTATCACTTGTATATAAATAGGGACTAATATGTCATTTTTCTTTTCTTATGAGTTGAATAATATATAAAAATTCTCTCTCAATATTCCTTTCTCTCTCTAGATTTCTCAACTGCACTAGAAATTGATCGCTGCGAGAAATGGGAGAGGGCAGAAATTTGATGGGAAGATGATGCTCTTTTCAGCAGCCGAGCCCGACAGCATCAATGTGGGGTCTGCTTGGTGCCGAAGACATTACCCGCGTTGGAAGCTGATGCACAGTTCTTAGAAGCTCTAGCTTAGATCCTCTGTATTTTCTATTTTTGTTTTTCATATGAAGTGTTGTATTTAAGATCTTTTGTTGAAAAATGGTGTTATTTGGCCGTTACATTTTAATATGTTAATGTCTTCGATGATTCTTGAAGTTTAATATCAGAATCGCGTTAATCCCTATTGTTTAAATCACCATATTTTGATTATTTATATCGTAAATAAATAATGTTTTAGTCCTTTCGATAAATTTTTTGACCAAATTTTATTGAAAAACAGTCATATAAAAGGGCACTTTGGCAGATTTTTGGTATATTGTTCAAAAAATAAACCAATCGGTAAAAATTGAAGAAAAGTGCCCTGCAAAAAAGAGTTGTTTGGTGAGATTTGGTCGAAAAATTCATTGAGATGATAGAAACATTACTTTTTTATTTATAACATAAAGAATCAAAATGTGATGATTTAAACTTTAATGATTAATGTGATCCGAATTTTAAACTTATATATGTGTGTATGTTTGTTGTTGAAGGAAATAATTTATACATGTAACCTGTATATGAGAAGTATAATATTAGAGAATACAACAAAAGATATAATATACAGGATCCAAACTATTTTAAAGTGTATTTGTGAATACCACCTTTAAAAGTGGATGTAGACGGAGCCATTTACCAGGTTAGTACGTTTTTTCGGGTAATTGTAAATTTTGTCCTTTATGGTTGGCCAAATTTTTATTTTGCCCTCTTTGTTTTTATTTTTCTGATTTAGTCCTTTCCGTTTATAATTATTTTAATTTTAGTCCAATTTTGGACTATTCAAATCATCGGTGTTGACGTGGCAACAAAAGTTGTTGGAATTTTTTGGTTAGCACCGATAGGTTATATATAATTTGGACATTTTTGTTAATTTTTCCTCCAAAATATCTACAAGGATGACACCTATTTAAAAAAAAATGAAAAAACCACATCATTTTCTTTTTTAACTTTATATAATATATATGCATATTTTTATTTATTATTTATGCGGTGTATTTTATATTTGTTATTTTTTAAAAAACTACCAAAACATTTTCATATCATGAAAAATCACCAAATTGATTGCCGCATGAGTAGATCCCACTGGAGTCGTCCTAATTAAATTGGACTAAAATTGAAATAATTATGAACAGAAAGGACTAAATCAAAAAAATAAAAATGAAGAGGACCAAATCCAAAATTGACCAAATATCGAGGATGAAAAATACAATTTTTTTCCTTATTGGTTATAGAATGTGTTTCGATACTAAGGGGAAATTCTAACCCAGACCCGACTCGGCCAAACTAGTGTTAATCATGTGGCGAGTGTTTTACACTTGCCCTATGACTGGTCGATAATTTAAGGAGAGTGACCAATCATTTGGAAAGTGCAATACACTTGCCATATGATTTGTTAGGTTCGGCCAAACCAGGTCCGGGTTAGAATTTTTCCGGTGTACTAAGTCATATTGAATACTTTAATATCTCATATTACATTAAGTTTTTCAAATTGTTCTAATTTTAGTTTTTCATTAGTTAACTTCAGTAAGCTGATATTTAATGGACTATCTCACGAATTTCAAATAGCTATTAAAGTTTGCTGCAGGGCTTAAATTAAAATAATTTCAAAAAATAAAGGATTTTAACATGAAACGCATTCATATTCATTAATAAAGCCAAAATTGATTAAGGTTTAATATATTGGACAAGAAATGAGAATTTCACTACGTGTTGTATGTATGTAGTCATCAATCTACAGAATGTCCTGAATCTCGTACTATGCACGATGATGGATACTCTTTCTGAAAAATATTATTTTGTTAAAAGATATTGTACTTAATTTTTTTAAGAAAAAATAATATTTTATATTGTATTCTTTCGGAATTTCTTGTCATTTAGAAAATAGAAAATTAAAAATATTACCCCTTATACATATATATATATATATATATATAGAGAGAGAGAGAGAGAGAGAGACTTTCCGTTTGGAAAAAACGTTAACCAAACTACTTGAGAAAAATAAGTTTATTATAAACCAAAGACTTCAAGAATCATGAAATAATAAGACAAAATTAAATTAATTGCAACTATTATTAGAATTAAATTATTCTATCTTCCAAGAACTAACAAATAATTATTAATTCTCATTAGATAAAAAAATATATATAAACTTTGAGGATTTGTGCAAACATAACAAAATATACAAAATAAAAGCACATCCGCCGGGACCTCATTTCCACAGCCCTTCTTCATCCGTCAGGAGACCACCTTCCTTAACTGCTCTATCTCCTTCTCCAAATCCATCAAGATCGGATATTGATGAAAGACTCGAACCGTCATTCCTGGGATGCCTACCAAAACGCTGGCAACCTCAAGAGGAGCCCCTTGCACCCGTGAAGGTACCTGGACGCAAAAGAACGAAAAAAAAAAAAAATTAAGCAGAGAACTTCTGGGGCAAGTGTGAGGAGATCTAAACCAAAAAAGGAAGCAGTGGAAACTAGAACCAAATGCCTGAGATGAGAAATATAAAACAGAAAAACGATAAGAATAATCTGCTAATATGAAAAGCGTAAGAAAATCCAAGGCTAAGTAGGACACTAGAAATCCAGACGTATTGTCAAAGACCCCACTCTCGTAGGAGAGAAACACTCGGCTCTCATAGGAGAGAAAAAATGACTTCGTGTGTGTGTCTAATTAAGTCTAAAAGTATAAAAGAAACCCACCATATCCCACCATATCCTTTTAGTTTTCCGCGTATTTTTCGTCATACATAGAAAAAGATGTATTTGATACCATGCAAATGAGACAATTATGAAGGAATTTTAATGTATGAGAAATAGACGTGGACAATTCCAAAGAACAAGTAGGTCATTTTCCAATAGATATTTTTTACTAATGAAAGTTTTTGTTTTTAAATTTACATTTAGTCAACTTATAGTTTTATTTGTTTTTTTTCTTTTTTTGTAATTTTAATATCAATTTTTTTTTAAAATATGGACCTCATGTTGGGAATTTTTGAATGCGGAAGTGTGCTGGATAGAAGCAGGATGACAAAAAACAAAAATACAAAATTTTTACCAAAGAGGGAATAACTCAAAATGTATAAATGAACAAGAGAGGAAGTTTTTATTAGAGAGTTTTACTTGGTTTTGCTTGAATTTTTCTTGGTACAAAACAATTGCTAGAACACCCTTTTTATAGGCACATTTTCACCTAGCCATTTACTCGCTTCAAAATCCACTACTCAACCTAAAATTTACTCTCATTAAGTTCCACTTCTCCACCTAATATTTATTCTCATTCAAGTTCCAAGTAAGTGGGTAACTTGAAAGGTTTTCTAGAGAATGTGTAAAGTTATAATTCCAAAGGTCACATTTATTCTAGACTTTCCAACTATTTGTCTAGGAAAATTATAAAGCGTCATTCTAACACCCCCTCTCAATTTGTAATTTTCAAATACTTCTTGAACTTCTCAAACTTCTTAGTTGTCACGGCCTTTGTAAGAAAATCTGCAACTTGATCATTGGTGTTAATGAACTCCAAGTGAATTTCTCCTTTGCTCACAAGATCACGAATGAAATGATGTCGGAGTTCGTTGTGCTTCGACCTTGCATGTAAAATAGGATTGTTAGTCATTGCAATGGCTCGACATGTTGTCACAAAAAATAATCGTTGGCTTGTCTTGCTCTTCTTGCAAATTTGAGAGAATTCTTCTTAGCCAAACTGCTTCACAAGCTGCGTCTGTAGCTGCAACATATTCAGCTTCACTTGAGGATAGGGCCACCATTTTTTGCTTTTTAGAAATCCAAACAATCACCTTGGAACCAAGACAGAAAACATAGCCAGAAGTGTTTTTTCTATCATCTAATGAACCTGCCCAATCACTATCTGTAAAGCCAATCAAGTTGTTGTTTTCTTCTTTTTCATATTTGATCCCCTATTTTTTAGTACGTTGAAGGTACCTTAAAATTCGCTTGGCTGCTGCAAAATGAAGTTTGCTTGGCTCACTCATGAACCGAGAAACATAGCTCACAGAATGAACTATATCCGGCCTTGTATTTGTGAGATATATCAAAGAACCAACAAGACTTCTAAACAATCTTGGATCTACTTTTTCAGCACCATCTTCTTGTTGTAATATTTCATTTATTGCCAAAGGTGTTGCAATTGGTTTGCAATTCTCCATATGGAATTTTTTCAACATATCAACAATGTATTTTTCTTGAGAGATAAAAATATCCCCCTTGGATTGTTTTACTTGAATTCCAAGAAAGTACCTCATGAGCCCCAAATCTGTCATCTCAAACTCTTGCATCATTTTCTTTTTAAAGTCCCCTACCATTTTCATGTTAGTGCCCAAATAAATAAGATCATCAACGTATAAACATACAATCAAAAAATCTTTCATACCTTCCATCTTAACATAAAGTGAAGGTTCACTTGGGCTCCTTTGAAAATCATTCTTACAAAAGTATCCACCGATCTTGCTATTCCAAGCTCGCGGTGCTTGTTTTAACCCGTATAGGGCCTTTTTCAATCGGTACACCTTATCTTCTTTTTTTTTTGATTTCATATCCTTGAGGTTGTTGCACATAGACCTCTTCCTCAAGTTCACCATTGAGAAATGCAGATTTTACATCCAATTGGCAGACATTTAACTCCAATTGTGCTCCAAGTGCGAGAACGGTTCGTATCGTCTCCATTCTTGCCACTGGTGCAAATGTCTCGTTGAAGTCAACTCCGGGTTGTTGAGAATAGCCCTTTGTAACCAATCTTGCTTTGTGTTTTTGGATTGAACCATCTTTATTGAGCTTGGTTTTGAACACCCATTTCAAGCCAATTACATCTTTTTCTTGGGGCAAATCAACCAGCTTCCAAGTTTTGTTCTTTTCGATGGTTTCAATCTCTTCATTCATTGCTTTCCTCCAAACATTCTCGTTTACAGCTTCCTCAAAATTCTAAGGTTCACAACCAAAGAAGGCAACATCGCAATTTTCATATATTTCATTTAAGATTGTACCTTCCTTATAGGTGAATCCGAGTCCGAGCCTTCTTGGTTTGATGAACTTGCACCACATGTTTTTTCGGGAGTTTTTAATACATTTGGAGCTGAATTTTGTTGTGGTAGCTGACTTTGAGAGCGTGATGGCTCCAAAAATTCATTGAATGATGAACTTAGTGTGAAACTCTCCTCCCAACTCCAAGTTGCTTGCTCATCAAAGATTACATCTCTTGAGACAATCAATTTGTTAGCCTTAGGATTATAAAGCCTGTAACCCTTCGACTCATCACTATACCCAACAAAATTTGTTTTTTCTCCCTTTTCAGCATACTTATCTCTGTTTGGAGTGCAAATATGTGAATACGCAATACAGCTAAAGACTTTTAAATGATCAACAATAGGTTTCTTATCATACCATGCTTCAAAAGGAGTTTTGTTGGGTACCGCCTTAGTAGGTGAACGATTTAGGATGTAGATGGCCGTATGAACAACCTCTGCCTAAATTTGATTTGGTAGTTCTTTGCCTTTGAGCATGCTCCGAACCATTTCTACAATGGTTCTATTCTTCATCTCGGCCACTCCATTTTGTTGTGGGATTCTTCGAATTGTGAGCTGCCTTTGAATGCCATTTTGCTTGCAATATTCAATAAAAGAGTGTATAAAAACTCTCTTCCACGATCAGTCGTCAAGCACTTGATATTACACCTGCTTTGTTTTTCAACAAGTGCTTTAAATTGGATAAAAATGGTAAATGCCTCCGACTTTTCATGCAAAATATACAACCACATCATTCTTGTAAAATCATCAACAAAAAGAATAAAATATCTTTTGTTACCAAGTGATGGAGTCCTTGTAGGACCACAAATGTCGGCATGCACCAATTCAAGAGGACTCTTGGCTCTCCAAGAGGTTTTAGAGAATGGTAGTCTATGCATCTTGCCATAAATACATCCTTCACAAACTCGGTCTTTTCTTTCAATGGATGGAAGACCAATGGCCATATTCTTCCTTTTGAGTAATTGCAGCCCCTTGTTGTGCAAGTGTCCATATCTCAAGTGCTATCGATGAAATTGATCAACAACTTCACTTTTGTACGCCATTTTTCCTTGTGTAGGTATTAGAAATGGAAAAACTTTGTTTGGCGTCATTTGGATGGTAGCCACTTGAGCATTATTTTTCTTATCAAAAATTTTGTATTTTTTTATCATCAAAAGACACCGGATATCCTTTTTGCAAGAGTTGTCCAACACTCAACAAGTTTTGAGTAAGATTTAGAACATAAAGGGCATCACTAATGAACTTTTGGTTACCTTCCTTTATATCAACTGTAACAACACCTTTTCCTCTTGCATCTTGAATTTTTCCATCTCCAAGTTTTATGTGAAAAGTGTGGCTTGTGTCCAACTCTACGAACATCTCTTGGTTTCCCATCATGTGATTGCTGCAACCACTATCAACATACCACACATTTCCATATTCTTTTTCTTCATCCATGCAAGAAAATACTTGATCACCTTCATTTTTTGAGAAATTGGCTTCCTCGTTGTCTTCTTTGCTTTTCTTTGGACAACGACTATAGGAGTGATCAGCATTCTTGCAAGTTTTGCATCTAAAGTAGCAATCCTTCATTTCGTGATTTGTTTTCTTGCAAATGCGGCATTCTAAATTTGAATTGCTATATTGTTTTCCTCCTTTGTAGTTATAGCCTTGTCCTCTACCTTTTTTGTCATTGAAGCCCCCTCTTTCTCCTTGCCGCCTTTTCGAATTTTTCTTGTCCGAAACATAAAGTTTGGATTGGAATGCTTGCTCCATGGACTGATTTGATGACCTATTCAATCTTTCCTCATGAACTTGAAGGGAACTCATTAGTTCGGGAAAAGTATAAGTAGAAAGGTTTTTAGACTCCTCAATTGCTGCAACATGATCAAACTTTTTTGGCAAACTTCTTAAAACTTTTTGTACAATTTTCCTTTCTTCAATCACATCACCAAGGCTTCAAATTTGATTAACAATTTCAGACACTTTAGATAGAAAATTTTGCATACCTTCACTTTCTTTCATTGCCAAGTTATCGAAATCTCTCCAAAGGGATTGGAGTTTCAAGGAAATAACTTTTTCATTTCCTTGAAAACCTTGTTGTAGAATATCCCATGCATCTTTGGCCTTTTTGCTCCGAATACTCTTGGAAAAATTGCCTTGCTCACCCCTTGTTGTAGATATCTTAAGGCACTTGCATCTTTCCGAATATTCTCCCTATATTGTGTTTGTTGCTCTTCGGACCATTCGTTGCTTTCGCCTTCTTTTGGTGGTTCGTCATAGGTGTTTTCAACCACCTCCCAAAGATCCAAAGAAATAAATAAGGTTTGCATTTAACTACTCCAATAGTCATAATGTTCACCCTCAAAAATTGGTATTTGGTTGGCGGTATAAGCAAATATTGTAGGAATTGAACTTGAGGCCATTTTAAAGATGAATATGAGGGTGAAAAAGTTCCAAAAAATGCAGCTACAATTGCTGGCTCTGATACTAAATTTGTTGGGAATTTTGAATGCGGAAGTGTGTTGGATAGAAGAAGGATGGCAAAAAACAAAAATACAGAATTTTTACTAAAGAGGGAAGAACTCAAAATGTATAATGAACAAGAGAGGAAGTTTTTATTAGAGAGTTTTACTTGGTTTTGCTTGAATTTTTCTTGGTACAAAACAATTGCTAGAACACCCTTTATATAGACACATTTTCACCTAGTCATTTACTCGCTTCAAAATCCACTACTCAACCTAAAATTTACTCTCATTAAGTTCCACTTCTGCACCTAATATTTATTCTCATTCAAGTTCCAAGTAAGTGGGTAACTTGAAAGGTTTTCTAGAGAATGTGTAAAGTTATAATTCCAAAGGTCACATTTATTCTAGACTTTCCAACTATTTGTCTAGGAAAATTATAAAGTGTCTTTCTAACACCTCACTACATGATTTTTTTGGCTCCACCACTGGAACCCTCACTTGATTTCCACCTTAGCCTAAAATCAAAAAGAAAAAATAAAAAACAGTGACAATCAGGACATCACAAATCAATAAAGAAGCAACATGAGTTGACAACAATACAAACTTTCCACTATATTTCGAGACTTGCTAACGTGAGTTGTATTAATTTTTAGTTAAAATGGTGTATTACAAACATCTCCCCCGAGACTTGCTAATAGTACAACCCCCTCCCCCCCGTGTATCAACACTAAAAATTTCAATAGCGACATCATCAGATTCCGACGAATTCACTAGAAAATGTGAGAATCAAATCATGTTGATCAATAGTTAAACAATGTCAAATGATGTTGGCCAGCCATCACTCTGGAGTTGGGAGTTGGGCAGTCCTTAAGATGTATGTTTACAAATTTTTGACATGGGGAGGTTAATGTCGTTGTCGCCAATGGTGGTGTGACTATAAATTCTAATATTTGAGGTGTTTTTTCTCTCTTTTTTTGTAATTTTACCAAACCTTAGGGAGTGTTTGTAAATAGAATGTTAACGACAATTTCGAGATTAATTTTCAGTCCTTCGTTAATTGTTACATGATTTATGCAAATGTTATGGGGTAATGATAATTTTTAAAAATTAGGGGGAATTTTTTATAATTTCACCAAACATCAAGGGAGGTTTTTTGTAATTCAACCTTTACTATATACATAAATAACACATTTTAATAATCCTGTGTGATACTACTACTTCTATTGTTGCTCTTACTGTTGTTGTTTCTCTTACTACTACTACCACTGCTATTATTATTATTATTATTATTATTATTCACCATTTCACCCTTCTATTCTTGAATTTGGCTTTCACATTTCTTTTACCTTTATAAGTCTTATTAATTTGTATCTTTAGTGCAAAGCATAGGAACTTATATGTAGTAAGCTTCTAGTTCTATGAATCAAAATGAATGAAAGAAGAGGCAAAATCTATTTTGATCCTAGAGATTTGATTTTAATCTTAAAATAGTCTTTGTGTTTTAAATTAATTTCAATTTTATCACTCAAGTCATCATCCGACGACTTTTCCCTCCAAATTATAAGGTCTTTTAGTAATTTAATACCTTATAATAATTAAATAAAATTATTAGAAGATCTTAACCGTCCATGTATTTAAGAAATTCTAACCATATCCACTTATGAGAAGATATAGACTTGTAAAAGGATTTACATGTTATTCAGCAACAAATTTGATTTTCAAAACCCTTCTCCAACATTTTTTTCCTTTTTTTCAAATACAAACAAAATAGAAAACCAAACAACATTTTGAACATTAGAAAGATAAGAAATTTCAACGTACAAAGAAGAAATTAATTTATCTTGTGAAGTATGTCCGAAAAGGTTTGTTTTTTCCTCACTTTTTCTGTTTGTAATAAATATCATAAATAGTGGTGAGAATTAATATATTGGTGCAACTTGGATTGGCCTATAAAAGCGTAAATTTTAGGGCAAAAGAAATAAGGATGGAGGGAACAATGCCATTTTGTGATGTTGTGCTTATTAATGGGACTAGATTTGTCATTGATTTTAATATGAAAATGCAAATGTTTCTTCTTACGAAATTGGTATTGGTGCTCGATCTGATAATTGTATATTCATTAATGATCATCAAAGTCCATTTAATAATATTGTAAAAAATCTTAGAGTGATATTGAATAAGATTTCGATTGAAAAATGCTGGAGTAATAAGTTTATTACAAAATGTGATTAAACATTTTTAACATAATTAGGCTGCACAATTCTGGTTCAATTGCATTTTGAACCACTTAAGTGCTCAAGAATATTGTTTGTATTGAAATATTTATCATCAAATTTGAGAGACTTTTCTGCTTTTGTTTTGAAACATCATGGATGAGTTTGACTTTTTTTTTTTTTTATGTGAGTAGGTAGCTTTAAAGTTATTTTGATCAATTTATATTTTATTGCCAGAAATATTTGCCAGATGATGAATGCCAGGATGACATTGAAGGCAATTAATAACCCAAGGACCATTTTGAGATTGAAATCAAATCTCAGGGATCAAAATAAATTTACCCATGAAAGAAGTAAATTAAGAATATTACATTGATACCACAACAAGAAAAATAGCTTGTTGCTACGGAATTTTTACTGTACCTTTCAAGTAAAAAATTAAGTAATAAGACAGTTATTTAACATGAAATTTCCATTGTGACGAAAAAAAAAAAGAAAAGAAAACTTACATAATTTATCAAATTTTGGCATAATTTTTAAAAAGTCTTAACAACTTTGGTATAAAAATAATTTTCATCGCCTAAACTTAATTCACGATTAGAAGACGCCACCTCATTCCAAAATATTTGAATTTCATATCAAATCACATATAGAAAAAGATATTTTTGTAAAAAAAATTGTTTTTTGATTTTTCGATGGAAATTTCCATTGGAAAATAAAAATATATTAATTTTATATTTTTGGTAGAAATATTTTGGTGGAATTTTCTACCAAAAATTCAAAATAATAATAATTTTTACTTTTCTAGTTGAGTATTCTAGTGAAAAGTGTTTGAAAAAATCTCATTTTTTATTTAGTGGTGAAAATTTTGGTGGAAAATAAAAATTATTATTTTTTATTTTTTTTTAATTTTCAGCAGAAAATCTAAAATATTGGAAAGGCTTTGTTTTTAATAAAAAAATTGTTAAATAAATGAATGAAATTTTAGCGAATATCTCCTAAGAATTTTGAAAAAAATATTGAACTTAAATTGCTAATGTGTCATTACTATAAAAAGAATATATAGTAAAATATGACAATCCCAAAAATAACGTTTGGTATAATCGTCGCACATAAACATATATAGAGATCAATCAACACATATACTAATTAATTATTAATTTTATAACAATAAATCTAATATATATATCTAAAATGATATCCACCTTATGTGTGTATCCCTTGCTTGTATGGACAATAAAGTAGACAAGTTGTCATTTTACTATTTCGCCGTGTGAAACATTTTCCATAGTTAGATTTTCAATCTTTAATTCATATTAAAATCTTTTTATAATTAAAATTATTTAATTTCATTACTTTCAAGCATATTTATGTTTAACTCCTTAAACTACTCTTTTTCAAGCATATTTTTTTAATCATAATTTATAATTATATCTATTGATTAGTTTTTCTATGATTGACTCTCTACCAATTTGTGTAAAATTTTAGATTTTGTGTGTGTGTATATATATATATATATATCTCTTTTACTCTGACTATTTTTTCTTAATCAATTCCTATTATTTTTATACATTATATAGTATCTATCTATGCATATAACGTTCTATATCTATCTAATATTCTAGTCTAATCTAATATAATCTACTATATATATATGTATATTTAAGACGAAGTACACCTTATGTGTCCATCTCTTACTTATGTGGACAATAAGGTTGACAAGTTGTCTTTTCATTATTTTGCCTTGTGAGATATTTTTCATATTTACATTTTTAATTTTTAATTCACATAAAAATCTTTTTATAATTAAAATTATCTAATTCCATTACTTTCAAGCATATTTATGTTTAACTCCTTTAATTACTATTTATTATTTGATTATTTCTTTAAGCATAATTTATAACATTATCCATTGATTAGTTTTTCTATGGTTAACTTTTTATCAATTAGTGCAAAATTTTTGATTATATATAAATATGAGTATATATATATATATTTATTTATCTTTTACATTGACTACTTTTCCTTAATCAATTCCTATTATTCCTATACATTGAGTATGTATCTATATATATATATAATGTTATATATATATATATATATATATGATTAGGCTCATTATCATAATTACTATTTTAAATTCTTTGAATCCATGATGTTAGCCAAAATTTATGCCAATCATGATATATGAATTCGGCTAGATTTTTCAACCACATGCATATATCCACTTTTTATATACATGTATGTCTCTATAATAATACTAATAATAGTAGTAGTAGTAGTAGTAATGTAGTAGTCGTTGTGGTAGTAGTAGTAGTTGTTGTAATAATAATAAGTTATGTGTGTTCCGTAATTAAACAAATTCATATAAATTGTCTATATAATCATCTACCCTAAACCATTTTGTATTGTCTAATATTTCATACACACACGCACGCACACACACACACGCACACACACACACATATATATATATATATATATGTATATGTATTTTATAAATATAATCAATCAAATTATTCACATGTAGTTGAACCATATTAGAAGCCCATTAAATACATAAATCACGCATGTGGATTGTGTAGTTGATAATTTTAGTGGTTCATCTTTAGTAAACATTATTTATCAATCTAGATTATAATTAATTTATTTTATTAAATTAAATACAATGTCCATTAAATTAGTTTATACTAAAAATAATGCAAAAATACATTTAAATACATATAAATCAAATAAATTTTGTACCATCTCCATAATATCATCTGTTGGTAAGTGATAATTTATTTTCTTAAAAATATATTACACTATTTATATTTACTCCTAATTATTTTTATTTTTTGTATGAAGTTGAATAAGGTTAAATTTGCAAGAAAATTTAAAGTCGTTATTGAAAGAAACAACTGTAACTCTTGATTTTGTGGTAAGTATATTTCACTTATGTTCTCGCTTTTTTTTTCATTTTGTTTGTATATCAGTATGTATATTTTTATTTAATTAGATGATACATAAACTTCTAGGACAAATTTGTTGCAATGCCACATATTGCATGTAGGGTTAATAGTTTAATATTCTTTTATTAGTTATAAGAAGAGTTCAGAATTTCTTTCGTTGATGTTGTGTTCTTGTTCTTTTAAATATGAACCTCTATTCCTTATACTTAATTACTTTCTTAAATATAATTTATAACTATATCAGTTGGTTAGTTTTTCTACTATTAATTCTTTATCAATTAGTGTAACTTTTAAAATTTTGTATATGTATATATAATTATCTTTTACCTTCACTACTTCTTCTTGATCAACTCCTATTAAACTCATTATCATAATTACTATACCATAACTATTATTTTTAGCCACAAATGTTTCGTGGCTAATAGCTACGAATTTTCTGTTGCTGCTACTCTATTTTTTTGTTAATTTTTATACCACGAAATATTCGTGGCTAATAGCCAAGGATTTTTCGTGGCTGCTACTCTATTTATGTTTTAATTTTTATACCACAGAAAACCCATGGCTAGCTAATAGCCTCAGATTTTCCATGGCTAAAGCTTAGCTACACCAATTTTAGCCACAGACCAAATCCGTGCCTAACGATTTAGCCATGGATTTTTTTGGCAAAATCTGTGGCTAATCACGGTTGTTTTTTTTTTTTTTTTTTTGTAGTGATATTTATATATTGACATACATACATATTATATATATATGGCATCTAGCCATTCAAGTTACTCATTAATATCATATGCATGTTTTTATTCTTATAGTGTGTTAATTCTTACCAGGCAATCTATAATTCATCTCATATTCCATAATTAGTTAACTTCATCAAAATTTTCCTTAAATTTGGAATATTAAATTTTTTTATTGTGTTCATTCCATCAAAATTAGTATCAATTTCTTATGTTAGTCCTACAATTTCGTTTCATTTAATTGCTTTCATAATTCTTCATTGAAAAATCTCATTTTCAGTTTATATATTCAAAAACGTTTGCCTTCCATAACAACGCCCATAATCTTCCCATCGTCAACCCCCACCCACAAACTGGATATCAAATTAAGCTTAATTTATCATAATTAAGCTTTTTTTTTTCGGTCATAGATGTATTCGGTGGCATATCTAATTGTGAATGATTTTTGATCATAATACTCCTATTTACAATTTCAGAAATTATTAATGTGCGCGAAAGTTGATTTTTGATATTTTTTTTTATTTTTCCTTTTTTTTGCTGAAAACGTATTAATTATTGTCTGAGACATTAACATAATATCCTTTTCTCTTTTGAGTTCTTCTTTTTAACATTGAAGTTTATTGTGTTTCTTTTTGGTGTTCATATTATTTTATGATAGGAAACAATAGTTTTGAAATCAATTGATTTTGTACTCATTTGTTCAATATCCAATTCCTAAAATCAAATGCATTTGGTTTTTATGACATTTATATTATTGATTGTTTTCAACTCAATTATGTAATGACGTAATATGAGGCACTTCATTTATTGTATGGCTTGATGTCTCAAAATGTTTAATGTGAATAATATATCTTATAAAAATATAGAGAGTGGTTGAATAGAAATTTTTTATTTTTCATTTATTTTTGGTTGATAAATTTTAAATAGGTTGAAATGATGATGAATTTACATGCATTACGTAATAGTTAATTATTATGATTTTTTGATATCTCCTAATGCACATTTCATAAATATAGTCAACTTCTTCCATTAGTAATGATTTTATTTACTTTTTTCAATACCAATATATCCCCCTAAATTATAATATATTATTTAGCTTTGAACTTATATAATAATTACAAGTCAAAAAAAAATTAAATTATTTACGTAATATCCTAACCCAATTTTATTGTCCAAAAAGTATAGAAATTATGTAAATTATTATGCAAAAGTAATGATTATATGATATTTACAAGTACATATGTACTAGAGATAAATTTCTAAAATTGTATTAGTTCTGACTAAATATTTATGATTTCGTCCAACAATAGCCAACTCTTTAACATATGAAGAAAAAAATCAAATGCATATTTGTTTTTCAAATCATATCAAATTAAATTAAAAAAATATGATATTTGTATATTAATTTTTTAAAATAATAATATGATCTTATTTTTGGTATATTGCTTATGTGTAGTTTAATTTGGTGGATAATTTAGATTTATTCATTTTTGCCATATATGATATTTTCATATTTAGTCTCTTTTACGTTTCATAAGTTACAATTATTTAATTATTGCTTCCCATATTTCGATTGTCTCTCTTTGCTCACTCTTCATAATGTCAATTAATCATTTCTTACTTATAGAGATCCTATGCATTGATATATTCTTCATTTTATATATTTGTGAGAATATATTTAAAATACACATATATTTAAAAATATATTTGAAACACCTTTTTCTCTATAAATTACTTTTGGTTAAATTATATACTATATCAATATCCCACAATATTCCATAAATAGATTTGTTCTCCTTTTTTTATGAGTGAATATATAATAATTGCATTATAATCAAAATACACATGTGTTCGTAATTTTATTTTTATTTTATTAAGTAAAATATCTTTTTTACATATAATTATTTGTTTTTGCAACAATCCCTTTTTTTTATCTATCAAACAAACTAAAATATATACTTCATAAAGTGATTTTTGATTGATATAAATTTCAATGTTCAAGATATTTTTTGTTATTTAGATTTAATTTTCAATTATATTTCCTAGAAAAATAGGTATGAACATATAATGTATTCAAATTCTATATATTTGAGGTTAAGTAGGTATAATAATATTTGTATATGGAACCTTTCTCAATGCAATGCATGGTTTATATATTTTCACATAGAAAATTTTTCTCTCTCTAGATATATATACACATATTATAAAATATTTATAATGATTGATGCTAGTTATTTTCATTAAAAAAAAGATTTATATTTTATATTTCAATTATCATTTTATGCAGTCATGCTAATGTTAAATTTTAAATATATCATTTTTTATCATATCAATTAACCCATCTTTATTCTTAAAAATCCTCCATTTTTATAATAATTTGTTTTTTATATTTGTAAAAATTATATCCAATATTTTCTTTAGTTTAGTGTGTGTATTGAAAAAACTATATACTTATCATCTCATTTATGAATATTTTAATTCACAAAAACCTTCACTTCTTCGACCCCTTTTCTTCTATCTACTAGACACACACACACACACATGTACAATATTCATGCCACCTAAATTTAAAATGAATATATATTTCTTATAAAAGTTTATTTTTAAAAAATGTAAGATTCAAACTTTACATAAAACATAAAAGGACACTTAGAAACTCAAACAGGTAAATAATACTCATACATTTTCAGTAAAAATATTTTTTTCTTATCTGTATCGATAATTTAGGAAAAGTTAATGCTCTTTGCCTAAACTCTTTTGCACATACTGAGAGCTTCATTATACTCTATTTTGACACTTATGAAATTCTAATATTCTTACTTTGATTTGTGTAGGTATATCATTGTTAATAATTGTTTAAAAGAAAGAAATATTTATCCAAAAGCTTGATTAATTTAAGATATGTTATATTTTAATTTAATTGTTCAAACAGTAACATTATACTTTAATTAACACTGGTCCATTTATGATATGTCAATCAATCTAATTCTTAATTATTAGAACTGAGAAATATATATCACTTATTTCTCTATACTTTTTCTTTAAAAAAAAATTCCATAATTAATTACACAAAAATTTAATCTAGTCTAATATATATCAAGTAAAATGCTATGATGAATTATTTTAACTATGTAGTTTATGTGGCAATTATGTGAATTCGCCATGTAGATTCTTTTGTAAATTTATGTTTGTACTATTTAATGCTATAATCCATTCAATACTATTATTACTTTTGAACGTATTTAACAACATTATTGTCCATGAAGTCAAATTCTACAAATTGCTATTGTAATGGCAAAAAAATATATTTAGATAAAAGGCATTCCTTCTACACTATTACAAATGCGGTTAATCATAAGTTTTATATGCAAAAAGTAAATAAATAAATAAAATCTACAAAATCTATTCTGAAAATGTTATATAGAACTACCAGAGTATGTATTGTGATAAATTTTACTTTCAAAAAACTTTGTTAAAAATGAAGCTATGAACCATTATTTGCTATTTATTTTCGTGGTTTATATTCTTTTATGTTTACTTTAATGTTCATAAATACACCTTTTCAATTAAAATTTTTTCACAGTTTTGTTACATGTATATTTTTTTCATTTTATATTTCTTATAATAAATGAAGTCAACATTTCATTTATTTGACACTTTATTTTTATAATGGAAAAAAAAATTCGTCCATTCAAAGTATGAGTTAATTAAATTGTATTTTAAATGAACTAAATTCTTTTGTTTTTATTATTTCAATAATAAAATTGTATTCAATACTTTTTTGTTAATCATTTTGCATTTATAATATTTACAGAGGAGTTTTATTATCTATGCTATATCTTAAATTAAATATACCATTTTTTTAATTTGCAATTTCGTCCCTGCGGTGCACAGGCTAAAAACCTAGTTATTCAATTAAATTGGGGAAAACATCCAGTTGACATAGTTGAATTGGGGAAAACTTTCAATTGACCTGATTGAATTTCGGAAAAATGTTTATTTTAATCAATTATGTTTGTCAAATATGTGTAATTGACTTAATGGAATATAGAAAACATGTAACGCGACTAAATTAGAAGAAATGTCTATTTAACTCATAACTGAGTTGGGGGAAATGCCCGAAATTTATTACCATTATTATTTTTAAGGATAACGAAACTTTAAAATAATATTTTTAAACTAATCTATCGTCTAGCGTAGACTTCGTGATAATTCATGAAAGTTAAACAATTTCTAAAGAACTCAGTTGTTAATATAATATTTCTTATTTTATCATGAATTAATTATTAAATTTATTACCGAGGTATACACACAAATATAAATACACATGCGAAATTCTAGACTTTCAATTATGTAATTTATGTTTTATTTTTATTTCTACAGTTCCCTAAGGAAGCTCTCGTCCAGTGACAATTGATTGGCCAATTTTTGATTTCAAAAATTTGAGGTCAAACTTGTTTTCATATATAAATGGTGATAACATTCTACTACAGATGTTATTATGTTTTATTTTTATAATCTATTTTCGTATATTTTACCACCTAAACACAAATACATTCTTAATATATAAAACAACCACCTTTTTTGTTTTCATATCTATAGCTAACAATTTCAAACATAATAGACATGTTTTGCCAAAATAAGATGCGCACCATTAATTTTTAAAATGGCACCAAACTAATTTAGAAGTGATTTAAATCTGCCAATAGAAATATTTTGTCGTTACTGTCTCAAATGGTACATGGATTCATTATATATCATTCAGTCATCATAACTTTCAATTTAAATTGACTAAATAACCCAAAAAGAATAATACGGCACTCAATAATTTAAATGAAATTTTTCATTCAAACTCTATTAAGTGATGTGACATAAAAAAATATTACGAACATAAAATTATATCTCTTATAATAAACTATTACTTTTAGTACTATTAATCAATAATTTATGAATTATTGATCCAAGTCTATTTTGAATAAATACTATTTCTTAATGAGTCTTTAAATTCAATTAAAAATGATATAAAACATTATTATTTCATAGATAATATGTATAATTGATTATAATTGATTTATCTACTTGTGCACGAGGTGCATGCTAGTATTTAATATTGAGTATCTATGAATTATATGGCCTAAACGAAACTTTCATAATTATACCAAAATTTTATAATTGAATAGAAGGAAAATCTAGAGAAGTTTAATATCTATATCTATTATATATAATGAATAATCAATCTAAATTTATGACAAGAAGCAATGTAATTTCACGACAAGTGTTAGCAATATTTTTATTTTTTATATGTCAATTAATCAGACATACTTATTACTAATTAGTTAGTCATTTAGTAAAATTTTAAATTATGTAAAGAGTATATTATTTAACAATTTATGGTTGAATCACAAGCTCATTCCCAGTATTACTTAGCTATTTTAAATTACTTGCTATTAATTAAGTGAAATGATTAAATTTTATGAAATTTTTTATTTAAAAAATATAAAATACATTTGAATTTGAAATTAAATAATATTTTCATTACTTATCAATTTCAATTACTTATCATAGTTATAAAGAACATTCAAAATATCTAGAAAACTTACATGTTGGAATAGAAGAAATAAATTAGAAAATATATTTCCTATAATAATATTTAGTTTTATGAAACAAAAAGAAATAATAAACTTTTACTATTATTCAGTCTAATTATTGATTAGCAAAAATTATGATTGGTAAAGAAACTAATAAAAGACTATGGCATAACAAAATAGGATGAATTACAGCTACCTCCCCTAAGGTTTGGAAAAATTATAATTTAACCCACGTTAATTTGTAAATTACAATAAAACACCTGAGGTATATTCCATCTAAAAATTTACCCCAACCGTTTGGTTTTGTTAGGGTTCCATTAAATTTTATATGTGAAGTTCCGATAGTACCCTTGAGAGGTTTTTTTGTATTATATATAAAATTTTAGGGGTTGTATGTTATGTATTACAACTTTGCAGGGCTAAAAGTAATAATATTGAAAAAATTTCTCCCTTTTTAAGAATTGAAAATGATGGGTAGGTAGGAGAAGAGAGAGATCTAGATACATACATATGCAAGTTGAGAAAATCCTACACTTTTAATTCATCATAACTCGCTCATTTCTTCTCCAAATTGTGCAAGTTGAATGTCAAAATTGATCACCGCGATGAGAGGAACACGTTAGCGGTGGTAGTTTTAGGTTTCTCCAGACAGTGGAGGAGCAACGGTGGTGGCGGTGATGAGGTGGCGGCGAATTTTCATTTTCCGACAAGTTTTCTAGTGAACTTGAGATAGGTCTTAAACCTTTCAACATGGAAAACACATTGGTGAGGTTAATTTTGGGTTAGAGTCGACGGAGGCAGCAGAATTGAGGCAAAGAGTGGGTTTTACATATTTTGCGTCCATCATTTATAATTATTATATACCACAGGAGGTTTATTGTAATATATACAAAAATGTGAGTTAAATTGTAATTTCACCAAACCTCATGGGTGGTAGATGTATTTCACCCTATTTAATATTAGCAAAAAATAAAGGGCAAAACGGACTTTATACATTTTTCTTCCATCACTTGTAATTATTACATACCTTAGGGGGTTTATTGTAATTTATAAAATAATGTGGGTTAAATTATAATTTCGCCAAACCTCAGGGGAGGTAGTTGTAATTCATCTTAACAAAATATTAGAAAGTAAAATATTAGCAGAAGACATCCTAAAAAGAATATAAATATATACTATTATATATTTGATTGTTAATTCTCAGAATTTTGAATTGTTTTTAATTGATAAATCAACTTTAATTGTTGTTTAATTTTAATTATGGAATTCCTTTCTCGATTTTCTTTCAAAAATCAATCTAATTAATTATCTTTTCAATTCTCTGGATCATTTAAATTTTATTAGCTAAATAACTCTTCTTTAGTATGCACATTTCCATATTTATCTATTTTTTTAATTTATCATTTCATCTATATTTGACACAATGATGAAATTTTTTTATCTCAACCATAAATTTAAAACACAATAAGTGTATCAAACGTCCCATCCCCTCTATATATGAATATTGATGAAGATTTGTTGAATCTCCTTTCTTTAGTCATAAAATTTATTGGCAAGTTCTTCACTTTTTATCCCCAATGATACTTCTATGATTAGCTTTATCTTGTTATACTATTTTTATTTATTCATTGGTACTTCTGTTTTTAAAGTTACTTTTGTTATACTTTCTCTATTCTATTTTAGATTATATATATATATGTGTTTTTCAAATGGATCGACAGGATTTATTTGATTTATTAGCTAAATCTTTTTCTTTCTCTCTAAATTGATCTCTCTCACACTATTTAATTTTTATTTTTATCCATATCTTTAGATGTTTCATATTTTTCACTTAATTTTCATTCTTCATATTCAATTTTCTTTGATAGTTTTTTTTCTTAATATCCTTTGCCTTTTTTGGTTAATTCAATTTTCGGTTTAAGTATTTTATTATCTAATCAAGCTTTTATAAATATATTTTCTACTTCAACCTTTTTCTGTTGTCATTACTTTTTCCCTCTTTTGTCATTACTTTATTACTCAAGTTCTCCATTTATTTGCTTGAATTTTTATCATTTATTATTATTATTATTATTATTATTATTGACTAGGGTCTTTATTTTTTAAAAATATTTTCACTAGAAATAGCCATTCTTCAAATAACAACATATTTTATTTTTGTTTTTAATTTTTTTGTCCAACCAAAATCCATTTTCCATATTTGAATTCTACAATCATGTTTCCATAAATATATTTTAAGTAATCTTTATGATTCTTAGTTTTTGTGTGTTTTTTCTTAGCCATTTTTTTTATTATTCAAAAGCTCTATTTGTTTTGTATTGATTTTTTACTCTCTCTCTCTCAGCTTTTTAAAGAATTGAGGGGCTATGTTGGTCCCGTGCATTCTTTTTTGTTTTTCCTCTCTCCATTTTCATCTACATATGTGTGAGCACTTATGTACCTATCAAATTTGGATTTTTCGGAGAAATGTTTGTATGTGTTTTTATTAACTAATGAGTGTCGAATTTATATATTAATCGATTTAATATTAAAAGCATGGACATGATTGGTACCAATGATTTTTCTTTTGTTTTTATTATTTAGTTTTTCTTTCAATGTATGCCCTATAAAACTATATAGGTGTAAAATACATTAATAATGAACAAAGTACTATAATATTTCATTTTGTCCCAATTTTATATATCTTTAAATTTTAATCTTCCTCTCATTATATTTGTTCATTAGTCCCTATTCCATAATCAATTTTAATTTAATATAAATATTTGTAATAATAAATTGTGTATTTCAAATTTACTAATATTATATTTTTCCTCACATGGTTGGTACTAAACAAAAATTTGAATAAACTATTATATTTTTCTTTACTATACATATAGTTAACCATAATATTAGTATTATGTAAATACCTTGATTGAATTTTCATTATAATCAATATTTTTGTAAAAAAAAATAATATATATATTTTTTTTCTGTGAAAAATGTTACTTCATAAAAGTTAATTAATGATTGTATCAATTGGAAATATTGGAATCAAACTTGTAAGTTTTTTCAACAATGATATTTTATGTTGTTTAATTGTTGAATTTAATTAGTAATTTGTCATATCAAAAAATCAATTGATTGTATGTAAAAGAATGGTACAATTGGTGAGAAATTAATTACATATTCTTTTTTAATGAATTATGTAGTATATTTGAAAAATATATTACAATAGAAAATAAAATTCAAGACATTCATTTTAGAATACAAGAAATATTATCTTGAAGAAGAAGTTGTGCATAGCGCAGAGATAAATCATATTTATAAAACCATGTAAAGATTTGCTATTGTCTTACAATATTGGTTGGGCTAATCATATTTAGAAAGCTTGAAAGGGTGAAAATAATTATGAATTATGATTTAATTATAACGGGATTGAGGGTTCGAACTGTTTTTTAACATTATGCAAAGACAAAAATATAAGTAGTTCTATATTTTATCGAAGATTTTTAGTTGTGATGTCAATGGCAAGAAATAAGATATTGGGATTTATTTTAATTAAAGGAAATCAAGAAAAATCGTATTAGTACTAGAAAAAATAACAACAACAACAACAACAATGATGATGATAATGATGAGGAGAAGGAGGAGGAGGAGGAAAGAAAGACAGATGGAAAGAAAGAAAATACTAATAATAATAATACAAAAATAGTTATTATTATTATTATTATTTATGTACTTATTTTTTTCATAAGAAAGAAAAAGTTTAATCCACCATTTTTAAAGGCTTGATAAGTTGCAATAGATTTTTGCTTGATTTTTTACCATTTGCTTTGTATAAATGATAATTCAATTATTATTTGAAGGAGATGTAAATTAATTAGCTGTGCTTATCTTCGCCTAACTCTTTACTATTTAATTTGTTAGATAATTAACCATTTAGATATATATATGATTAGGCTAAAATTCTAAAACTCAAAACGTGATTATGTTGTCTTTTTATGTGTAAGACCGTAAGTGGATGACACAGTTGTATATTTGTCTTTTGACATATATGGTGATGTACACTTAATTGCATATACTTGAAAAGGTGGATTAATGGCATGCGACAACTTTTTTCGAACGACTTTTCGATTCTAAGACTAAGCCTACCTTACTGGAAATGATATACCTTGTGGCTATACTTGCTATCTAAGTGTTCATATGGACAATATTGTTTATCTCATATCTGCACCAAAATATTGAGATTAATGCATATCAACGATGGCTGTCACGTTTGATTTTTTTAGAAATGGGCTTGCTAAATGATGACATTTCCAGGGGCTAATTTAAGATTAAACTATTTCTAATGGAAATCCATAGATAAAACCTAGAGAGTATTGTCTGTTTGTTAAAAGGCTAAGTGTAAATATCCCACATTGGATATTTAGCCTTCGCAATTTTAGTATAAATGTGGTTAAGTGTGAAGTTAATATAAACTAATTCACAAAAGGCCGTATATGGCCATGCCCACGGCTTGGGGTCGGGCGTTTGGGAAAATTGTCTTGGTCTCGAACTTGTCTTTTTACTAAAATAGCCCTCAAGTAACGATTTTAATTAAAATCTAAATTTAATTTAATCATTATAGAGTTAATTAATGAGGTTTGAGAAATCGTAAGGTTGACTCCAGACATGTTGGCTTGGCTGTCAACACGTTTTCACATGGTGCCTGTTTTACATCCAGGTTCAATGTTTGTCCGTTGGCAACAAGAACGATTCCCACCAGGTGTTAATGTCCCAGCATTTATGTTGGCTGTCTCGCGCCCCTATACAAAGTTGTCTTCTATTCCTTGCATAGACACAATACATAACAAAAATTACTAGTGATAAAATTGTTCTCCGAAATTGATCAGTGTGATAAATATACTTTTCTCTTAGTGTACCTCTGGTTGAGTGAGATCGAAAAATGGGTTTGTCCTTTCAATATTATGTGCTTTTGTGTGCATACGAAATATTTGAGTTGATTAGCTTTCAAAGTAGCAGTGCAGCTTGGAATGAATCTTTGGACTGTCTTATTCAGGAACGAGTATCACAAGGCTAATCGACTCAACCCGGTGATTCAGTCATTGCAATACCAAATAAATTCTAATAAGTTTACTAATCTTTCTTGTTTATTTATTTGTATAAGACATTATCTAATTACTTTTGGCTATCATGTTTTACTTTTTGGCATTTATGTTTCTTTGAATAAATCCACCCACATGAATATATTATTTTCGATATTCTATGCCATTATTTTTCGATCAATCTTAAAGAAATACTCAGGATTCATTCGTTTATATATTTATAATGGCTTCAAGTTCAATTGTTGGTTCATTTGATTCATTAAAATTTGACATGAGTGGTTTGCTTGAACTATTTTCTAGTCAATTCTTTAAATGTGGGGAACAACGAATGAAGATTTAGTTGAAAATATAGGGGCTCTTGTCTGTAATTCAGACTGATAAACTAGTACCTACTAATACGGACCTAAAAATGGCTGAAATGGCCTTACGGGAAGAGTGAGATCAGATAGGTAGAGGGATCATTTTGGTAGCTTTGTTAAATTTTCTCTTCAATGTCTATTGTTCAGACTTCTATATTGTGAAGTCGCTTTGGGAAGCGCTGGATAAGAAATATAATACTAAAGAACAATAGCTCAAAAAGTATTCTATTTTCAAATTCCAAAAGTGTCAAATAGTAGAAGGTTGATCAGTGTCCGAACAAACTCACGATCTTATTAATTTGGAATATTCACTTGCTAACACTGAAATAAAACTTTCAGAAAAGTTCACGGTTATGGCAATTATTGAAAAATTTCCTCGACCTTGGGAAAATTTGGGAATAACTTTAAAACATCAAAAAGGAAATTTATCAATCGATGATTTTATGATTGCAACAAGTATAGAAGAGGAACATATGCATCAGACTCACTTAGTACAAGTTGAATTCTAGTCAAAAGCAAATATTTTGACTATTGGAAAGAAAAATACTAAGCTGAAGAATGTTAATGCAAATTCTAAAATTATAGATAAATGTAAAGCTAAAGCCAAAAAGGCAATAGCAAACAGACCATACTAGATTCGTGGATAGGTTAGTCATTATGCCAGGGATTGTCCCAATAAGACAGGAAAAGGAAAGACCAAGCCAATAGTTAACATGGTTGAGACTAGATTTGCTAGTTCTCATGGATACATTGATGGGTAAGTTTCTTTAAAACCTGAGCTTTTGACTATTTATGAACAATCGATTGGTGTATAGACACTGGAGCAAATGTGTACGTTTATGCTGATAAATCGCTATTTGTGTCATACCGGGCAATTGATGGACAATCCGTGAGGATGAGAAATGCAAGTGTGAACCAGTACTTGGGACAGAACGCATGTGCCTAAGGTTTCTTTCAGGGAGCACACTATATCTGCAATGGGTGCATCATGTCCCTACTGTTGGATGTGATATAATTAGTGGTTTAGTGTTAGTTAAAGAGGGTTGTGAACTTTCTTGTAAGCTAAATAAAGTTAAAATTTTGCATTAAGAAATTTTTGTTGGCAAAGGCTATTTATCTGAAAGTTATTTAAAATTCAAATTGATTATGCTGGTGTTTCTAGTTCCACTAGTACAAAACCTTATGATTCTATTATTGTTAATAATATAGAAAATTCCACCGTGTCGCATTGTCGGTTGAATAATTTAAATTTTGGTTCTATTAATCCAATGCATGACATTGGATAGAATTACAAATGTTAAGTATGTGTAGAAGCTTGACAAGTGAGAAAACCCTACTAATCAGTTGAAAGGGATATTGAGATGCTTGATTTAGTATACACAGATATTTGTAAGTTCAATAAGGCCTTAACACGAGATCGGAATCGATACTTTATTACTTTATAGATGATTGCAGTAGATATTTTTATGTTTATTTAATGAGACATAAAGATGAAGCATTTGAAAACTTTATCATTGTTAAGAATAAAGCTGAAAATCAAACTAACAAGAAACTTAGAAGAATTTGATCAGACAGAGGTTGTGAATATGAATCAAATTCGTTTGTTGAATATTGTCAAAATTTGGCATTATTCGTGAAGAAAATCCTCCATATGCTGGAGTAATCCAAGTAGTTCTAATTCCGCTTTTGATGAAACTGATGAACCATGCCGGAGTAAGCGAGCTACGATCGCCAAAGATTTTTGAAGTGACTTTTTCACCTATAATATTGAGGATGATCCTGTAATTTCAAAAATGCTATGGCTTCACCTAAGGCTAAGCATTAGAAAGTCGCTATCAAAAGCGAAATTAACTCCATTGTCTCTAACTTAACATGGGAGCTAGTCGATCGACCTCCAAGATGTACGACGATTGGAGACAAATGAATCTTTAAGAAGAAACTTAAAGCTGATGGTACTATTGATAAGGCCAGATTAGTTGCCAAAGGGTTTAGGCAAAAAGAGGGGATTGACTATTTTGATACGAATTTTCCTATTGCTCGATTAACCACAATTCGTATGCTAATTGTACTGGCTTCCATATATAACTTCTCTATCCATTAGATGGATGTAAAAACTATGTTCTTCTACAGTGATCTAGAGAAAACAATATATATAGAACAACTAAAGGGATTTGTAGCTTTCGGTAATGAAAACAAAATTTGTAAGCTTGTCAAATCCCTTTGTGGGTTGAAACTATCGCCTAAACTGTGGCACGAAAAGTTTGATAAAATAATATTGAGCTTTGGCTTCGTTGTAAATGATAATGATAAATGTGTCTACCGAAAAGTGAAAAATGATTCATGTATTGTGTTATACCTGTATTTGGACGATATATTATTACTTGACTCAAACATTGAGCTTATCAATAAGACAAAGAGTTTTTTAACAAGTAAGTTTGAAAAAAAGGACAAGGGTGAAGCATATGTGATTCTTAGACTCAAGTTGACTCGGTCAACTGATGGTATAACAATTTCTCAATCTTATTATGTTGAAAAGATAATTAAGAAATTTGGTTATGCTAGCGGTAGAATCCTGAAAATACTATATAATCCTTCTGTAACTCTTTTAAAGAATAAATCTGGTACTCCAATATCTCAATTAAGATATTTTCAAGTAATTGAAAGCTTGCAATATTTAGCTAATGGGACAAGGCTAGATATTTCATTTGTAGTCTCTAAGTTAGCTAGATATACAAGTTGTCTTAAAGGTATCAGTTCCTTTGGGCTGCATCACAGTAAATTTTCAAAAATGCTTGAGCGATTTAGTGATGCCAGTTGGATTTCCCAAGACTCCAGGAGTAATGGATGTACAGGGTATGTATTTACTTGGGTAGAGGTGCAATCTCCTGTAAATCTGCAAAACAATCTATAATAACTCGATCTACCTTTAAGGCTAAACTTTGTGCTTTGGATAATACTGGAACTGAGGTGGAATGGTTGCATGGGTTAATATGTGGATTACACATGGTAAGTAAACTTGTCCCTGCCATTGCCTTGCATCGTGATAATCAAACCACAATTGCAAAAAAATTAGAGTTCCAAGTATAATCAAAAACTAAGAGACACATCCAAATTAGATTAAAGTCTACAAAGGAGTTAGTATCTGAAAGAATCGTACTCCTTGATTTTGTTGGAAACAAAGACAATGTGGTTTATTCTTCAACAAAAAGACTTGAGTTCAACTTATTCTAAAAATCCAGGTTTTGGATACGACTCGTAACCCATTGAATTTACATCGACAATAGCAATCGAACCGACCAAGTGGAGATCCCACAAGGAAGGTTCAATGTGGTATAAACAAGTTGTTTGGTGTATGTGTTAGCACCTAAATTTTAACTAGTATTATGTACCTGAAGTTTATCCTCTAGTATACCTAACAGTTGTTAGTCTACCTCTGGTATACCTAGCAGTTGTTAGTATACCTGTGATCCTACATTAAATTGCAAGTATAGTAAGAGTTCTACTCTTAATCGGGCTAAGGTCTTCTAGAGGAGATGTTAGTAGTACATATTTGGAGATGTCTAACTAATGAATATTATCTTGTGGCCACAATTAGACACGATTAGAGGGGATGACTTACTCTTTGAAAAGTATTCATGAAATAGGATCAGGACACATGGTTATTAATGTATCACCCATAAAGATTGCTAAGCTCAGTGTAATGTGTTGTTTCTGATGGACATTGTCACATGTTCAAATTCAAGGCATATATCCATTTGTTCTTGTGATGACATAAGTTGGATAATTAGATAATGATTCAAACCGGAAGGTACCATTATTGTAAACATGTTACTTTATGCTATGGATTTGGGGGGATAGTTAGAAATAGGCTTGTTAAATGATGACATTTGTAGGGTCTAATTTAGGATTAAATCATTTTTAATAGAAATCCATAGACAAAGTCTAGAGAGTGTTTTTTGTTTGTTAAAAGGTTGAGCGTAAATATCCTACATTGGATATTTAGCCTTGATAATTCAAGTATAAATGTGGTAAAGTGTGACGTTAGTATCAACTAATTCACAAAGAACCGTATATGGGTAGCGCCACAAGCGGCACTACCGGCCCTAGCCGACTCAACCCGGCCGCGGTCCATAGTCCATGGTCCCAGGCTTGCGCCCACGGGCTTGGGCATTTGGGAGAATTGTCTCAGCCTTGAGCTTGCCTTTATACTAAAATAGCCCTCACGTAATGGTTTTAATTAAAATTTGAATTTTAACTTATCTTTACAGAGTTAATTAATGTGGTTTGAGAAACCGCAGGGTTGACTTTAGACACGTTGGCCTAGCTTCAACACATTTTTAAGTGTTACCCGTTTTACGTCTAGGTTCAACAAGAGTGGTTTCCACCAGGTGTTAATGTGTTAGCATTTACTTATGTTGGCTGTTTCCTATCCTTATATAAAGCTACTTCCTGATTCCATGAGTGCACCTCAGGTCGAGTGAGATCGAAAAATCAGTTTGTTCTTTAAATATTGTGTGCTTTTGCGTGCATATGAAATATTTTAGTTGATTAGCTTTCGAAGTGAGGTTCGAAGTAGCAGCGCTGCTTGGAATGAATTTTTAGGCTATCTTATCCTAAAAGGAGTATCGTAGGCCTATCACACTGGTTATTGGGGTGAATATTTCTTTATAGGCTAACCTACGCAATCCGTTGACTCAGTCATTGCAATACCAAATAAATACTGATAAGTTTACTAAACTTTCTTGTTTATTTATTTGTATTGGGCATTGTCCAATTACTTTTGGCTATCGTGTTTTTCTTAAAACTGTCATTGCATTACATTTATATTTTTTTCGAATAAATCCACCTGCGTAAATATGTTGTTTTTGATATTCTAAGCAATTGTTTTTCGAACATATTTCATTGAAGATATTCACTAAAACAAATCACTTAGAGGCTAAAAATATTGGCGGTACGTGTGTACATTGTCCCTGAATATCAAAATCATAATGGCATTTATAATATAAAGATGGTTTTTTTTGTTCACTATTCTTTATAAATTCTATTAAGCATTTCTTTTATTTTTATCTTTTTTAACCACCTTAAACAAAATTCATAAAGAATCCGCATGTCTAATTCCATAAGTTGTATTATAGTTTCTTCACTATTACCATGCATAAAGAAATATTGATTTGGGTTAGCATTTGAGTCATTATATATTATTTGTACTTATTATTGGTTTGTGTCTAAAATCGAATTATGTTTTTGCTTTTATGAAAACTTGAAGATATTTTTAACACAAATATATTATTTTTTAAATTTTAATTAGTATTTGATCTAACAACTTATCATCAAATTCATCAAGCGCTAATGCGCATGGGTGTAATACTAATTTTTCTATAAAATGAAAAAGTTTACATGAATAAATCTATTTGAGAGTTACAAGCTATTTTTCAAGTAATTAATAAAAGGGGAACATCTAAAGTTAGGTAGCCTTGTAAGTGTTTAATATTAAGTATCCATCTCTCTAAATGCCAAATGTCATAATTATGTGTGTGTGTGTGTATTATTTTTAAAGTGTTAGATTCATTTAATAATCACTTTTGGTGTCTTTGGTCTAGACTTTTCTTTTCTTTTCTCTCTCTTCCCTCCTCTCTCTCTCTCTCCCCTATCTTTTATTTCTTCTCTATTTTCTCTCTCTTCTATTCACCATAATATTATTATTTTTCGTTTTATATTTCTCTTTCAACTCTTCCATCCTTATCCATTATTTGACTTATTTTTTATTTATCTTTTTCAACTATATGATTTAATATGATCTAAATTAATTTTTTTTTGTCTTTTATATATCTAATAAATATGATACAATTAAACACATATATTCAATTAAAATTTTAATCAAATTTTAATTTTATATTTATTCAAAATTTTAAACAAAAAATTAGATTATATCTCAATTATAATTTTCACACACATCGATATATAATATACTAGCAGTGCCGTACACTCTATGAATGGGTAAAATATTAAAAAAAAATACTTTAATTTAGTGCTTAAATTTTTCTGGAATCAAAATATAAATACGCTATTAAATTATTTTATAAGAATACTTTTTTTAAGAACTATTTGAAAGAGTTTATTAAACGAATAATAAATTTATATAAAATAATTATACAAAATAAAATTACAAGATAAAGAAAAACACAAAAAAAGAAAAAATGCTAAATAATTGCAATTAGAGAGAGTGTTTTGCGCGTGCGCGCGCGCGCGCGTGTGTGTGTGTGTGTGTGTGAGAGAGAGAGAGAGAGAGAGAGAGAGAGAGAGAAGAGCATTAATTATTCATTTAAAGTTACTTTGTTTATTAAAAATGAATTTCACCTTTCAAAATTTAAGATGACCGAGAAAGTGGTTTGTGGGTTAAGAATATGTATTTTCAAATTGAAAGTAACATCACAACATTGACCTTTTTATTTGTTTCTTTATTGTATGTGTTTATTAATTAAAAGAGTAAATTTGACACATCAAAATTTGATATCCGAATTGCATTGATTTCATAAGATTTTTCAATTTTAGCCACAATTTTATATGTCTCTATTTATTTATCATAAAATTAAACGTAAAATTTGTAAAATCATATTAAAATCCATCATTTATGACACAAAAATGACTTTCTTTTTAATAATATATAATATAGATAATAGTATATATATATATATATTTAATTTTTTAAAAAAATTGTAAATATGATTTTACTGGCAATTTATTAAGTAATTTGAAATTCTCTCACTCTCACCTTGTACACCAAATTCCTTAAAATCAGTTGATGGACTGATTGGTTATATCGTAGCACTTTCGCTTTTGTTGGACACCACGATGCCCAAAACTGTGATTTCATTTTCATCAAATTGTGATATTTGCTTCATTAAATTGTGTGTTTCACACTCACTAGTTAAAATAAAAAAGTATTACATAATTTTTAATTATATATATTTTTTCTAACTCTTATTCATAAGTAAATCGCACACATTATTTCTGCAAAAGGTATTTTGCAAACACATAATTCATGTAATTTATAAAACAATAATTAAAAAGTTAAATTATGAATATATTATTGTCAATATATTTGTGATACTAATACATAAATATAAAATATTTCATAGTAAAGGGGGAAAAAAGTTATCATCCTTATGGATGGTTGTTAGGAGTAAAACATTGCACTAACTAAAAACTAATTTATTTTAAATCAAAAGTAATTTAATTTGTGTATCAAATATTACAATTTATATGATACTAGTATTACACGCGTGCACAATGCGCACGGTGAATTTTTGATAAATATATATTAAATGAGACAATAAGTAAGATTCAATAAATAAAATAATTGCATTAGAAATAATTTCAAATTTTTAAAAAAGAGAAAGAAAAATCAACTAATAGAAAATAATAATAATTAGAGATAGAACAAATTGACCACACACAAACTAATATAGATAACACATACACAAAAAACTGAAACTTACTCGTACACATACACACTCTTAATTTTTTTTAAAAAAAGAAAGTTTCAAAACCTTGTCGAAAAAATAGGGATTACTTGAATCGTTGGGAATTATTCCAGCGATTAATGACGACAACGGATAGTAGGTGGTCTGTGGACGCTTTAACAGAGAGAGATATATGGGATAATGAGATAGGGTGAGAGGGTATGTCTGGATCTTTAAAAAATGAATTATAAATTTTGAATAAAAAGAATAGAGAAAAAAAATCAGATTTTATTGTGTTTTCAAGTTTATGTACGCAATTAACTATATTCATAATAAAAATTGATTACTTTTTTTATTTATGGATATCAAAAAGTCAATAAATATTGAGTATATTTTTTTATTTCACTCAATGTGTTTAATAAGTGAAAGTAATTTTAATAAAAAATACACTTGCTAAAAATTAAATCTAAATTCGGAATATATATTCAAATCATTTACTCAACATATAAAAAATATTTGACCCACAATTTAAAAAAAATGAAAAAGGAAAGAAAAAGATATCTATTAAGAAAATAATCATTTTGATTGTTTGACAAACGAAGAAGGAAAGGAAAATCAATTAATAAGATAAAATAATATCTCTAATGGAAAGAAAAATCAACTAATGTATGTGTTTTTATTGTGTTTCCAATTTGTTTTTGTGTCTAAATAAGGAAAGAAAAATCAACCAATAGAATAAAGTAATACCTTAATTAGACAAATTAAATCAACCACCCAAATTTAACACGTCTCAAGATACATGATGAGATAAAAATTTCTATTTACTCTATATGGAATGTATTGACTTTTTGACATTCATAAATAAATTAACAAGTGATCAATATTTATCTATATCTATTAAATAAAAAAGTGAATATAATTAAATACGTATGTAAATTTGAAAACACAATGAATCTTTATTTTTTCCTCTATTCTTTTTATTTTGTATGTGTGTCATCTTTATTTTATACTCTATATATAATGAATACTAAATAATAAGTGAAGTAATTTAAATAAAACAAAAAAAATGATAAGTATTGAATTTAAATTAGGAATATGCATTCAAATCATAAAGTCATCAGAGTAAAAGCCATCGACCTACAATGTTGTCCATAAGTATTTTCTTTATTTTTTATTTGTTTAAAAGAAAAAGATTTTGAGAGAGAAAACAAAGAGGTATCTCTTAAGAAAATAATCATATTCACGTTTAATGAATAAGAAAAGAAAAATCATCTATAGAATAAAATAATATTTTCGATTGACAAATTAAATGAACCACCCAAATTTAAGGAGCTATCAATCAATATTTGTTGGCAAGTAGTATTTGTTATACAATTTTAGAGGAATATGCCATAAAATATTTATTTGTAGAGTATTTTCTATTAAATTGGTCAGATTTACCATCTAAAGAAGAAAAAATTGGTCAGAATCACTATTTAGGCCGACACTTATCGTGAAACTGTACCGACACTTGTTAAAAATTAGATAGACTATTCCGTTATATAAAATAGATATAGATGTTACAATAGTGATTCTATTGAATGCTCGCTTCATTATAAGCCTATCATTAATTATTTTATTTTCTACACTTAGATACTTAGTTTTCAAGTTTTTTTTAAAGAATATAAATTCTTTCTACTATTATAATAAAGAATAATTTGAAATTGAAGTAAATTAATATTTGATATTAATTTTTTAATTAAGAGGCAATCATATATTCATTTTTTATATAGATAATAATCAAAATATAATTAATAGAAATTGATTAAAAAGCTAAGAATAAATAATTAAGATATTATTCAAAAATAAATAAATAATTAAGATATATTTGTTTCAATACGCCCCACTCACATAATTAAACTTTAAAATTGTAGGTTAAGAACAAGTAACAAACAACTATAACCTACACAATAGATAGCAGGTAATTGCAATATTGTACAATAGGTAACAAGTATTCTCATATACTAGCCTACCTAATATTAAACTAATACCAAATCTACCTTATTTTTAAAAGCCCTCAATTATGACTGATCCTACGTTTCTTTTTTGGGGGCTTCTAATAAAAGGTATCTTTGTACTACTTAACATTAGGTATGTCTATTTTACCTATAATTTGCTTAGCAATTTATAATTATTTATTTTGAATTACCCAAAATATGGAACTTATCTTTTTCCAATTTCCTCAATTTAAGGGATTAATTAAGAGAGAATCCTAATAAGTAGGAAAGTTAATAATTTTTCTTGTCTCTCTCTCTCTCTATATATATATATATATATGCACACTATATATATACATACATAACAAATAGATTATATTATGATGAGATTTGAAAATAAATAGAGTTTGAAATTAAATATCTTATATTAATAATTTTATTTTATAAATTAAAAATTGAAAGATGGTCTTTTATATTAATATAAATCATAGTTATCATTATAAAATATTCCTATTCTTACTTAAATAAATTAACTAATTAGTATACAATTTTGTTTAATTATTTCAAATACAAAACTTTTATGAAAATACTATTACAATGCTTTGATTTCAAATATATATATATATATATATTCAATTATTAGTAATAAATATGCACATAAAATTAAAATCATTTTGCTAAATGATGTACGGATTTGAAGACATAACATAATTATTAGTTTATATAAATTATATTCATGTGGCAAAATTAAGGTGATTAAGATCATATCAAGAATGATCCTAATAGAATGAACAACATTAAAAAATTTAATTATATATAATTAACTAATGATTCAATTAATTTGGTTAAGGTTGATTTTTTATGTTATTATTATATTAAACAAATTATTGTTAAAAATAAGATTACAATATTTATGTACTTAATTATTTATTAAAAGAAAAGGCTTCATAAGTTATTTTCCTAAAAACAATTATCATTAATCCTATATTGATAAATATTTCAAAAAGTTATTAGAAAAGGAACAGATAAAGATCAATAGAATATTGCACATTTTTTGTGTGTAATAGCAGTATAAGTCAAATATTATAAAATTTATTGATTTATGGGAGTTATGTAGTTTTAATTGTAATTTTATCGAATTGATATAAATTAATTGATGAATAGTAATGTGAAATACTGAACAAAAATAAAACTAACTAAGAAGATACATAAGTAGTATTATAGTTACAATAAGAGATGGATATATCATTTTAAGCATCAATTTGATTTTGATTTTAAAATATATTTTAAGCATCAACTTGATGTTTTAAGAAGCAATCAAATTTTCTTGATATTTTTAATAAAAAATACATTTCATGAAAATTGACAACAAATTACAACAAGGAATTTGTTGAAATTAATATAAATTATAGTATTTGTTATCAATATTCGCACATTAAAATGTATTAATATGTTATTATATTTGTTGATAAATTAAATGTTAAAACATATCTAATAAAAATTACTAAATGAAAAAGTTAAATGATGATTGTTGATTGATTGCTTGATTGGATATGATAGATTTAGTTTAATAAACCTTACATATGCAATTAAAATTAAAGCTTAAACAATAAGTAATAGGTCAAAGCAATCTGCATAACAGATTTCAGGTAAGTGTAACCTGTAAAATAGGTAACGGCTACTTTAATAAAATGTGGTTGCCTAATGTTAAACTTTTTTATCCTATCTCATAATAAACAAACCCTTCTATTTTGGGGAACTAGGTTCTTCAGTTTGTTCAAATAAAAGCAACGACATATTACGCTTTAATAAATGTTTTTCTCAGAATAAAAATATATAATTATGCTTTTAATTGTGAATTTTAATATGACTCGATGTGGTACTATGCAGGTACGCATAATTGATTACTTGTTCCTAAGTCAAAAATTATTTTGTACCAAAAAATTAAGATAAAATGATTTGAACGTACAAAGAAAAAAAAAACAATTATTTTGTAAATTTAAGTGGCCTAATCGCAATTATTTGAGGCAATTTGGTAATTTAGTAAATGAAAGGCCAATATTAATCCAGGCAATCAACAAATCTACTCGACATACGTGAAAAACATGGTGCCTAATGCGCCATACGAAAATGATAGGTGTTGCGACAGACGAAATAGAGATGCTATGGCATTAACTCTCTCGATAAGGTTTGGCCACCTATCGAAAAAAAAACAAAAAAAAGATAAGGTTTGGCCCCTGCCATTTGTCTTTTTGATTAACATGATGGTGTTTATCATGTTGGAAAGTTTTATGTAATTAATTTTTTTTATATAAATAAAAATCAAATATTTTAAATTAATGAAATGAATGAGTATGACTCTTTGAAAGGGTGTCTAAATTCAAAGAATTAGGTGAATAAACACGTTTAATGGGTGTGTTCTGATTGTACGAATCTACGAAAACTTAATGAATGTGATCCAAAGTTCATTTTCTATTGTGCAAAAAGTCACAATTGTTGGATTATTATAAATAACTCCTCATTTAGCCATAGTCACATACAACAAAAAATCATCCTATGATTTCTCTGATATTATTTAGTTTTAAAATCTCTAAATACTTAACTTCCATAGTTTTTAAATTTGTAGTGTTGCTATCTCAAAAAAATTGATCATTGTATCTTTAGAAATGATTGCCGGAGACCCGTGAGTACTTGTATTGGACAAATTCATTTTAAAAACAAATAGTCCAATTACTCTTGTCTCGATCTATCTATTATTATTTTGAACTCGTACATTTTCTGATTTCCAACAGATTATTCATCTCATATATACAAGAATATTTTTCAAAATATACATGGAGGTGTACATTTTTTTTTGTTGTGCTTAACGCGTATCTATATAAATAAATAATAAATAAAAATGAAATAAAATATTTAAAATAGTTCGACATGCTAAAATCATGTTTTTTTTTTTCATTCTCTGGAAACTCGTTTCTATCAAATTAAATAAACCATATTTGATAATATTACTTGTACCTGTAAGAGAGACCGCAAGAAGTGCCCATTCAAGTGTATATGGTGCAAGGCAATTAGACACTATTAACGATTTGCTCATTACAGTACGTACCCCACACGTTGCTTGAAAGGACGACCCCACGGAACAAATACATAATTTTTAAAGAAATTACATTGTGTTGGCAAATCATTTTTGTTCGGCCGTGGGTTGTTCATAGGATTGGCAGTCCGATTGATCTCACTAAAAAATTAGAAGTTCCACTTGGCATGCTAAAAAGATATATTTATAAATAATTTTTGTGTGATCGTGAGTTGATCACGAAATTGGTACTTCAACTGATCTACTAGAAATTTACCGGGCGTGTCAAGAATATATATTTGCATAAGATTTTAGCACTTACATTGACGTGGTTACTCAGGGTTTGATATCACTAAATTTGATGAGAAAACAGTAACTTTAAAGTGAGTTTGTGTATTTGAGTACGGATGTGCCGGTGTGCAAGAACACACAAATGAAAGTCTTGATTATTTGAAGTGAAAAATGTGATGTGCCTAAGATTTCTATCCAAAAAATGATTGAATCGAATTCCTTTATTCTTGGAGTTGGATAGCTTATTCAAACTTAGCAATTCGAAATGAATGACAGTCCTTATTTCTTGGACATGACAGTTCTATCATTTTATTTGAATTTCAAATTTTCAGCATCACATAGTCTTTATTTTAGGCATGTTCAGGAATAATAATACCTTATTCTTAGTCAATCTGTTATTTTCATCTAATAATCCCTAAAAGTAAGGAGTTTAATTTTTTATTTATTTTTCTATTTTTTATTTTTCTACTTTCGTTAACTGGGCCATGGGCCTCCCATTTTATTCTGGCCTGGGCCTCTTAACATGGGCCAGCCATTTCACATCGAAGTGACTTGGGCCCTGTTAATTCAATTCGATATGACGAAAAGAATTAAAATCAGTCCATTCCGAATTTATACAAAAATTCATTTTTGAGCCCAAACACATTATATTTGATAACTAACCAAAAAGAAATAGGGAAAACGCAAGTATCATGTTTTAGTATAGAATGAGAAGAAATGTCTCGAGAAGATATAGGTCAGGTGTTAATTGTGAATAACTCATACATACATCAAATGGTCAGAATCGTATTAATTTCAATACACATAACTATCTGTTGTAAAATTAACATGATATGAAAAATAATTTTGCAGTTCGATACAGAAATGATAATCAACAATTTGGTCCACACAAGAATTTGCTATAATTAGGGAATTTTTGTTTGGGTCCGTTGGAAAACTAATATAATACAAAAAAGATTTAGTTAAGGTCAACTCGACCTTGCGTTTTTTAAAAAAAAACTCAACTTTGACCTGATGCTCGAATCGAGTCTAGCTTGTGAAACCATTTTAATTACTTAATTGTTTAAGTTTGAACTTTGAATCAAGAACTTTTACCGCATAAAAAAATCTTCAGTTCTTTGATATTCTTAGAAGAAATAGTTTTATGTTGGCAATCTTATAGTTTATTTAAAATATTATTCTCTTCATATATTTGACACAGACATACATACAATATAATATTATACGTCAGGGATAAATAAGTGTATATAAATAATATTAATTTCTAAATAAAAAACTATAATAAAATTACTTATAGTGCATAAATTACTTATATAAAAAACGTTAAACATAAATTCATATATGTAAAATCACATATCAAATATATTTATTGTACTTGTAATTAGTATTTCTGACAATAAATATTTATTACATTTATATATATATGTATATATCTACTCTAACACTTTTAAATATCTTAAAATATGAAAAAGGTAAAACGTTTTATCCTTTTTTTTTTCTCTAAACATTTGGCATACCAAGTATCAAAATATCATGTTAATGAATCGTTCTTATACTTATTTTTCTCTCATTCTTTTTTATTTTTTTTTGTACTCCAATAGTTGGTTATATATGTTTCCTCATCTATTTCTATGTGTTCAAAATTTTTAAATACATTTATTATAACTAGTTATTCTTTTCCTTTTAATTTCTTAATTAGTGAATTAACACATTATTGAATTTCCAGACATAAATATTTCTTCTTCTTTAGATGCTAGTATTGTTTGAAGTGAAATTCGGACAGATATAAACATTAATCACAAAACTTATATATGCTACAAATTTTCTATAGCTAAATTATAATATCTTTTATTCATTTATATATACTAGTAAAGAACACGAGTTTTGTGAGTGACCATTAACGTCTATCTTATTTTTTTCAGAAAATTATTCATAATTGCCAAAAAAAAATATTGATTGCAATATGATATATGTACATTGAGAATATATTAGTTTTCTAAAGGAATATTATGAATAAATAAAAACTAATGAAATTGGTCACTTTATTATATTATTATTAGATATATCACACTAATAGTTTTTTAAGGTTATTTTGATTTTTGTATAAATTTTTCTTGATAGTCGCTTTTCTTATTAAACTTAATCTATCACATGCTTAGAATATACATCTTAATTTTTTAAAAGATCAGATATACATCTTAATTTTTTTTTAAGAAAAATAATTATCTTGTTTAATAGTAACTTATACTTGCTTTTAGTATTTGCAAACCAAGAGATGTGCATGCATACTACTATTAACATATACAATTATTTATCATCTATGTTTACTTAAAGATAACTATTTACATTTATATATTAAAGTATGTCTCATAGTTCTTTCTATCACTATTAATTTTAGGTATGTTCAAAATATCTTTTAAATGTCTATCAAAAAACTATACTAATCATACCTCATATGACAATCTTCCTAGCCGTTTATGGCTAGGCTTAGAGCGTGGAAAACTCACCACTATCTCGCAAGGCCGGCATTGAGACCATAGCAAGATCATTCATATTGAAATTAAATATGTTAACATAAATTTTGAAATTCTTTCTTCCATGTGTACATATATTAAGATGATATTGATAACCATAAACTTTTGTATCATTTGTCCAAAGTCCATTCACATATGATTTTTTGTAATAAAATTTGACTGAATTAATTCTTAACTGTACTACAGGCTGACGTTGTATTCATTAAGTAACAAATATAAAATAGATGAAGTATCATTCTTACCTATTATATTTGTTAAACTTCTAGTTTATAATAAATCAAATATTATGGAAAGACCATGAATAAATATTATTTGCTATCACTCATATAAAGTTATTTTAGTGTTTACAAAATAGGAAGAAACGTGGAACACTTATAAGTTATTCGTACTTTTATAATAAAATAATAATAATAATAATAATAATAATATATAATAATAATAATATTATTATTATTATTATTATTATGAGACTTGCTCTATTATTATTATGATTCCTTATTCAATGTGTAGTTTGTGTAATATAATTTCTCTACTTAAAATTTTTTAAATTTATTTTTTTACTGGCATATTTAAGCTTTCCATGTCTACATTATCCTTTATTCAGTAAAATACACTATAATAGTATATTTCCATTTCCAATTCGAAGTAGGTAAGTAAAAATAATTATAATTTTCTACTTATAAGTAATCTTTTATCTACGTTCACTGCAAGATGCATATAGATAATTTTTTTCCTCTATTAATGGCATATATTAGTTATTTAATTGTGTTTTGATATAATAGTTTTTTGGTAAATCATAACATAATGCTTAATAAGTTTAGTTGCGTTTCGTACATATTTTAATTTTACGTTGTCTACAAACTTTGTAATTTTTTTTTTCATGAATTATTCAACTAATCACAATGAGAAAGACACGATAAATTTGATCTAATAGATTTAATGGTATTAAAAAGAAGAAATTATTTTACAATTGATAGCCAAGAGTGTTGTAAAAGAAAACATTAAAAAAAAAAAGAATGTTATAAAAGATTGATCTATTTAATAATGGTATCCACATAGGGCGGATTGAAAAGGATAACCAACTCTTTTTGTTTATTTATTTATTTATTTATTTTCGTATGATAAAACTTGAATACTATAGTGTCCAATTAAAAGTCCAACTCTTTGTTTATAGTTATAGTATTTATTACATTTAGTGTTCAATTTGAAATTTAACTCTTAATTTTTAAATTACTAAAAGACCATAAATAAATATTATTTACTATCACTCATATAAGGTTATTTTAGTCTTCACAAGAAAAAAAAGAAACGTAAAACACTTATAAGTTATTCACACTTTTATAATATAGAAAGAATAGAATAGAATAGAATAGATAGATAAATAGATAAAAAGGGATAGCTTCATTGAACTTCTTTTGAATTAAATGAAGTACTTAGTGTTGATTAGGTGGGCAGAAACAACTTCAATGCAGTAGTAGTTGTGTGTTGGTGATAAAGATAGAATGGGAAAATGAATTCTAATTCCCATTCATCATTTGTGCATGTGTTATATATAGAAAATTTACACAGAATGACCGGATTTAATGGGAAGAAGATGGATTATTCCAGCTTGGAGTTTCTCATGGACGAGATGACAATCGAGCCCAATGTGGTTTGGTGCGTTCATTAAAAGCACGACTTTTGGCGATGTGAATGGCAAACTGATTATCACTACAGGTGAGAGCAGGTGCAGAGTGAGGAACCTAGAAATCACGAAGAAGATAAAGAAGCCATTGTAGTTCACAAGTTGTAGCAGCCAAGGGGCAATACTCGGTCTTGGTAGATGAACGAGAGATTATTTGCTCTTTCTTGGATTTCCAACTGACAAGGGAATTTCCAAGGAAGACAGAAAAACCTATGACTGACCTACGCGAGCCGGGACATCCTGCCCAATCAGAGTCGCTATAGGCTTTGAGTTGAGGAAAAGAGTCAACTAGAAAGAAAATGCCTTGATTGGGTGTCGCTCTGAGATACCTCAAGACACGAAGTTCAGCCTGTAAATGTGTCGACGTGGGAGATGAAATGAATTGACTAAGTAGATTGACGACAAAAGAAAGATTAGGCTTGGTGGTGCACAAGCACTGGAGGCAACCAAGAAGCCAACGATAAGTGGAAACATCAGGAAGTGGCTCACCATATGATTGACTAAGCTTGAGAGCATAATCGATGGGTGTGGTGGTTGGTTTACAGCCCAAGAAACCAGTCTCGGACAATATTTTTAGAGCATATTTGCATTGAGAGAATGATTCCAGTAGAGGAGCGAGCTACTTCGAGGCCCAAGAAATATTTAAGCTGTCCGAGGTCCTTGATTTTGAAACGTTCATCAAGATACACCTTGATAGATGTGTTTCATGCATGCTATTGCCGGCAAGGATTACATCATCAACATAGACAAGAATGACAGTAAATGAAGAAGAGTCCCCTTTAGTAAAGAGGGAGTAATCTGCAAGAGATTGGACATATCCTTGAGAAACAAGAGCTGGAGACAACTTCGAAAACCACTGAAGGCTGGCCTGCTTTAGGCTATGAAGAGATTTTTGTAATTTGCAGACTTGATTCAGAGTGGAAGAAACAAAACCAGAGGGTAGGTTCATATATAATTCTTCATCTAAGTCACCATGAAGGAAAGCATTGTTCACATCAAGTTGGTAGAGGAACCAATTACTGGTTGCAGCAAGAGCAATCAATACCCGAATGGTGGTCATCTTAGCAATCGGGGAGAAGGTGTCAAAATAATCCACTCTTTCTTGTTGGTTATAGCCTTTAGCAACAACGCGGGCTTTATACCGTTCCACACTGCCATCGGCGTGGTGGATTGGACTACGGAGGAAGAGGAGTGAATCATAACCTTACTCAATGAACGAGTAGTAGGGGTGGAGTGTTGAATTAAGGCACGGAGCTTCCGATACTGCTCTGCAGTAAAAGATGGTCCTGGACTCACAAAATTTGCCTGAGCAGAAGCATTGGAGCACTATCATCCACATAAACATTGTGAGCAACAGGTGTATTAGGCTTTCAAAACTTAAAACCAGGAGGTAAACCACGCAAATGATAAAAAGTCTCAATAGCATGGTTCGATTTGGTACAATAAGAACAAACTTTGCCGGAGATATTTGGTTTGGAGGCATATTTAACAGGAGCAGCAAATTGAGGTAGTTTAGGACTATTAGGAAACACCATGTGTTCAATTCCACTAAACAATTGATGTTCTTGTTGCAAAATCATGGAAAATACCTTGTTAATAGATGGTAAATGATTTAGCAACATAATTTGACATCTGGCAGTGGTGAATTGATCATTTAACCCCTTAAGGAAGCAAATAACATAATCATTATTCTGGTATGTTTAACAAACCGAAATAACACCACACGAGCATGGGGATGGACAAGAACATGAGGGCAGGGGACGAAAATTTAATAATTTATCCCAAAGGATTTTGAGTTTAGTGAAACAATTTCTTACAGAGAGAACCCGTTGCTTGAAAGCATAAATTTTTGCTTAAAACTCAGCTATGCGAAACACATCTCCTTAAGAAAACTGATCTCTCAATTTATTCCAAACATCAATAGATTTGTCCAACCATAGAACACTTTGAGCAGTAGAAGGAGAAAGAGAGTTAAGAATCCATGACAATACCATCGTATTGCAGTGCTCCCAGGCAGAAAATAGTGGATCGGATGGAGGAGGTGCAGCAAGGGAGCCAGTGACAAACTGAAGCTTGTTCTTTGATAGTAAGGCCATTTTCATAGCTCTAGCCCATGAGCGAAAATTTGAGTTTGTTAAGGGTGGTGAAACCAGGATTAAAGCAAGATTTTCATTGGGGTGGAGGTAATAGGGAATGGAAGGACATTGAAGAAAATCCGTTAGCTCATCTGTCACACCCCGAATTCAGGATGTAGCATGGTGATGCCCCTTAGCCTAAAGGACTTAGAGACACCAAGTCACAAAAATCAGAAAACAATAAAACCATAAAATAGTCATTGAAATACCTTAATTGAATGTTGCAGCGAAAAAGAAAATATATAATCCTAGGTGCTATTACAACTTCAATTCAAAAAAGTAAATATAAAACTAAGTTATAATAGTCTCCATAGACAAGGTGACATAATTAATAATAACACCACATTTTCTAACCAACGACGACTTCAATATGATCACCAATCCAAAATTGGTCCTCGTCACCCTAGTCAGTACTATATATCCTCTGCAAAATAGTTATTAGTGGTGTAAGTGTACTCGCCCAATAAGGTATTTCTTAACCCTCTATCGGATTCGAGCAAGTTACCTACTCACACACATATATACATACATATATATATATATATATATATAATATAAATTCATATTTGTAAATCAGACAAGTTTCAAATTCAAGGTTTTACACTTTCTAGTAGCAGAATAGATTACAGACTATAATCAAGCACATTCCTTTACATATCCATGCTCATGAATACTTGGAATTTCTATTAGCCAACTTGATCAAGCCCTAACTATAACCCCGTTAGGTAGGTTCGGATACTACTATTATTACCCGTACGAGGGTCTTAATTATAACTCCGTCAAGTGGGTTCTGACTGTTATTGTGACTTAAATTTAATGATGGCCTCGATTTTTTGTAAAGAAGCAAATTTCAAATTGAATTCTTCTTGAAATTGGATAATGTCTATCCATTAGTATTGGATAATGTTTATCCATTAGAAATGGATGATGCTTATCCATTAGGATTAGATGATGCTTATTCATTAATATTGGATAATGTTTATCCATTAGAAATGGATTATGCTTATCTATTAACATTGGATGATGTTTATCTCATCTCTTTTTGCCTATAAATAGATGAGCTTGACCATTCATTTGGATATGAAGAAGTTATAGACCTTCAAGACAAAAGTCAGGTTCTTTGAGAACTTTGAAAAATAGAGAGTTGAGAAACACTTGAGAGATAAATTCTTTGTGAAAGAATTGTGAGGTTGTTCTCTTGGGTTTCGGGTTTAATTAGAGAATATTTTCTCTAATTGTTGTAACTCTTTGTAAATCTTCTTATAGTGGAATCGCTCCTCGCCCGTGGACGTAGGCTTGTTGTTAGCCGAACCATGTAAATATTGTGTCATTTTAAATTCCGTTCATTCTATTTTCAAGTTATTGTCGTTTATTTAAATAAATATACTACTTGATCCGGGTGCTAGCCTAACACAGATACTACTATTATTACCCGTAGAAGAACCTTAACTATAACCCCATTAAGTGGGTTCGGAAATTGCTATTGTACCTTGTAGCACGGTCGGAAATTTCAGAACTTACTCCTACCGATAGTATTTCAAGCATTCAGAGCATGTTCATATATACACATATAGCACATAATATCGAAAATTTTGACTTTATATAGAGAAAATTTTATAAAGTAGCATGCTCAAATCCACTTTTTATATAAGAAAATAATTTTTTCAACGAATGCATAAATTTAAGAAAATCATATTTTTTTATAAAATAAATAGAGGGGAGAAACAATTTACTCTGATCAATAAGTAATCTTATAACTCTAACAACTTTGTGGTTAGGTCTTATCCTCGATCAATCGAATACTACGCTAAAAATTGAATATCTACTAGGCAAGTCATGCAGCATCATGCGTACGAGTCTTGTGGCTACTCCCTCTCTCTTGTCAAGTAGGTTTCTTTTTATCTTTTTTTTTTCTTCTCTTCTCTTCTTGTGCATATATACATATATATGTGTGTGTGTGTGTGTGTGTGGCCCCAAGTGTCTAACTAATATAATGCTAAATCCTAATTTGATACACTATAGAATTTATAGGTCATGAAGGATTCCTAAACCTAATAGAATAAGCCCAATAATCATAAGCCTATAGGATTAGTCTAATAATCCTAAACTCAATAGGATTTTATTAATAATAATATTAATGATAGCAATAATAATAATAATAATAATAATATGCTTCTTAACAGGGTTAGGGTATCACATCATCCATGAAAAGACAAGAGAAAATGAATTATGATTCTCATTCATCATCTGTGCGTGTTATATATATATATATATACATATATATATAATTTACACAAAATGACAAAAAAATATAACAAATTATAACACCTTCCTCGACGATATCCCATAAATTTTGGGATAAAAAATACGTCCTTATTTTAATTGCCCAATAATCATAATTTTTGCCATTGAGAATTGGTAGGGTGATATTATTGCTAGAAAATGCCGTTGTCATAGCGGAAGCAATTTTCAAAAATGCCTAATTCTATGAAAGAATTAGACTCTAATACCAAATATTAGAATTTGGGGTTTTATTTTTAATAGAACAACGATAGAATATATATATTTTTAGATCAAGTTTTGTACCCAACTTTGTTTGACCCACACCCAAAAACATCAACTGTAAACCAATTTTTGGTCACTTATTATCAGATCGAGGAGTTCAATTGAATTTTGACCATCTTAAAGATAATATTCTAGAGTGGCGTAAGAAAACGGACATATTCTAGAGTTTTAATTACCAAATATTTCTTTTTCAAGAATGGCTAATGCGTGATGCTTAAAAATACCATAGTTTGAAACGAACTTAAAGTGGTGACACTATTGGAGTCGTGGTTGTTTGCTAAAATGTAAAACGGACATTTCTTTTCGTATTAGTGAATGTTTTAATTACATAATTTACACGTTTAGGATGCCTCTAATGCTATTTTAAAGTTTTTAATATATTTGTAGTATTTTATCTTATTTATATTTATATTTATATTTTCTTCCACTATGTAATAAATATTAAATTAGGTTAATTTTAAAATTTATTTTTAAAATAACTAAAACATAAGAAAAAAGTTATCAATTACTCAATTAACAAACAAAGATTGTTGATATTTGGTTATATCTGGAATCCTACTACACGTATTTGGTAATACGTCCCTAAAGTGACTAAAAAAAAACCTAATTCTTTTTCTTGTCTCTATCTCTAATTTCATGCCTCTAAGCAATTAAATTTTTGATAAAATAGCAATAAAATGAAACAAATATAAAACATCACAAATGTCGCTATATAATTTACTAGATATTATGATACTTTTAATATTAAAATATTACTGATCAAGGATTGTTGCTGCAGTTGAACGTGCCTTAATAACCTATCTTAACATTTTGTATTATTATGACAAAAATACATTCTTGTCAAAAAATTTGTAAAATTTATTAAGATACTTTTATATGGTATCATAATTATTCATATCAATTATGGCAGCAAGTTGCACCGTACGTACTAAATTAATTAGGTCTTTTTTTTTGTTATTCCTTTTAAATGTTGTTATATTTATCAAAAATGAACTTATCATTTCTTCACTTTGGACACGCATTACGTGTGGTGGACCATCACGTTCATATTCAATGAAAAAGAAAATGTTATTTTTGATCCTATAATATGAGCACTTCTACTTTTTGTCCCTTATCTTCTAACTTTCCTAATATTTTGTTCCAATGTTTAAGATTTTCTCTTTTATATGGGACGAAATCAAAAAATTTAAAAGATATAGGACTGAAATGAAAATTTCATGCATGATCAATGAGAATAAAATTGAATGACACCGAAATTGTGGGACTAAAAATGTGTTTTTTTTAATTGCTTAAATTCGGCACGTAAAGTAAGAAAAAAACAAACAAAAGTTGAAATTGAAATATAATAGAAGTTAATGTGAAAATTACGTTCACCAAACACTTAGGAAAACGGCAAAAGTTGGGATAGGTTAAATAGACTCGGTGACCAAAGAGGAATTCTCATAACTTCATAGATTGTAACTAGCCTGAAATTAAGCTGCAACTTTGCTCCCATTTTTCATAGCTTCTTGATGGCAAAAATCAATGTTATATCATCATGTCTTGTTCCAATGGCAACCAATACTTGCATTTCCGAGATGGAGCTAACTCCATGGGATTTACAATTCCTCCTCCTTGACCCTATCCAAAAAGGGCTTTTCTTTTACAAGCCTAAATCTCAAGAATTCCAAAAAAACATCATTAATCACCTCAAGAACTCGCTCTCCCGTACGCTAGATTTCTTTCCACCACTCGCGGGCCGCCTAGGCACGATAAGAAATAAGGACAACACGACGTGCTACTTCATCGATTGCAATAATGTAGGAGTTGAATTTACTCATGCAGTAATCGATGCAGTATCCGTGTCCGATATCTTGAGCCCCACATACATACCAGAAATAATCTCTTCTTTATTCCCTCTCAACGGAACTCAAAATTATGAAGGTGTTTCAAAGCCTTTGCTCGGAGTTCAAGTCACCGAGCTTGTCGATGGCTACTTCATTGGTTGCACAGCCAATCATGTCATAGTAGATGGCACATCTTTCTGGCATTTCTTTAACTCTTGGTCCGAAATATCCCGTGGTTTTGACAAAATATCGAAAGTCCCAGTACTCGAACGATGGTTTCCTACTAATGGTGTCAATCGTAACATCCCTCTTCCTCCATTGGAACAAAATCCATTGCAAAAATTTGTTCAACCACCATTACTAGAAAGGGTTTTCCATTTTAGCGAAGAAAGTGTGGCCAAACTCAAATCCAGGGCTAACTCTGAAGCTGGGACTAAGAACATATCATCTTTACAAGCAGTCTCGGCTCATTTATGGCAAAGCGTTATACGTTGCAGACATAAAATTAATCAGAAGTTGAGTAAACAAAAACAAGCTTACTACTTTTTACTAGTTGGTGCAAGACCAAGAATCCCTTTGCCGGAGGGGTATTTCGGGGCCGCGGTTTATGTTGCAAAAACTACGATTAGTGAAGACGAGCTCTTGCAGAATGGATTAGGCTATGCTGGGATGAAGATCAATGAGTTGGTTGCTCAGCAAACTAGGGGAGAAGCAATGAAATTTGTGGAAGATTGGGTGAAATATCCAATGATATGGACAAAGGGAAGTGTTAGTTTTGTTATATCAAGTTCACCTCGGTTCAACGTGCATGGCAATGACTTCGGTTGGGGGACACCAATAGCTGTGAGAAGTGGGAAAGGGCAAAAATCTGATGGGAAGATGACGCTTTATCCGGCAGCCTCACCGGGCGGCATCGACGTGGAAGTTTGCTTGGTGCCGGATGCTTTGCATGCAATGGAAGCCGATGCAGAGTTCATGGAAATTGCTGTTTAAATCCTCTATTTCAAATAGTATTTTACTTTTTTAAGCGTTACTTATGTGCAAGTCATTTATTAATAAATGTGGATCAACGGTGGAGTCAGGACTTTAAAGTGAATGGTGCAGTTACCGATTATGAACTATAAAATAATACAAATAATTAATTAAATTTATTTAAAAATAATCAAGGAGTACCACTATGACAAATGCCACAAGTAATAATTTCATTTGCCTCTAAAATCATAAAAATGCCACCATAAACATATAATGAGGTTTTTAAAAAAATAATCTCTATAGCCATAGTTGCAAAAAATATAGAGGCACTTATTTGAAATTGCATCCATATATAGCTTTTAGAGAAAAATTATGAGATTTTGAGGATTATGCCTGTAAAAGAACCTTCATAACTAATTTTTGGAGATCAATTTATGATTGTTTTCAATAAATATGCACCTACAGCTAATATTTTTTAGAATTGTACGCTAAAAAATGATTGCCGAGTCCATTGAATGAAAATTTAAGGGATCAATGCATGAGATAGCTTTTAAAGTGTGATGCAGGTACACATGCATCTGTGAACCATATATGGATCTTCCACCGGTGTGGACCATATATGTTTGAGGTATATTTTTGAAATGTAATGAAAAATCGAGAGCAAAATAGAAAATCACGTGACAAAGGAAACAAAGAATCTTGCATAAAAAAACATAAAAAGAAGAAGACCGACGCCGCCAAAATCAGTGGTATCATGTATAAATGTGCAATACGTGCCATTTTTATGAACAAGTAGACATAATAGTCTCTCCCAAATTAAGTGTATTCTAAGTCTATCCAATCGTTCGCTTTTCAAAATCAACAGGACACTTTTATATCACCACCTATTAATTGATTTAAGGGATTATTACTCTCACCTCCTCTGAATTTAGGTAAAATTATAAATAATCTTCTTTTATTTTCAAAATTACCAATACCCCTTTGACATATATCAATATTTATAAAAAGCACCATGTCATTAGTGAATTACCGAAAATGCCCTTGGTCAATTTTTTCATCATTTTTTTAGGACCAAAATACCCTTATTTATTGTAAAGTTTTGGAACTTGAAGGGTGTTTATTGTAATTTTTCAAATTACATAAGGGTATATCTGTAATATTTTTGAAAAAAGACATGCAACGAAGGGTCGCTCTCTCCGATGGATTTTTTCGGCGGCATCTGAAAGGGTCTTGAGTTAATTGCAATGAACAACACATTGGTGAAGCCCATTTTGGGATAGGGCCGATAGTAGTAGAGGAATTAGACGAAGGAGATGTAATGGCGAGTTAGGGTTTGATGTAGTTTTTTTCAATTAAATTCAAATGGATGGAGTGTTAATAAAATTTATTGAGGGGTTTTGACAGGTTTAAGGAGATGAAAAAATTGGTGTGTAGCTTCACCATTCAGATAATGGCAATATAGCGGCGAGGTGAGGTATTATTCTTGTTCAAAATAAGAGGGGGTTATTTGTGATTTTAGCCAAATTTAGGGAAAGTGAGGGTAAATCTTTCTTGCAAGTATTTAGGGGGGAAAAGGGTATTATAGTATTTTCGTTTGATTTAGCAATAAGGGGAGAGAACTCAAGGGGTATTGGTAATTTTCAAAACAAGAAGGGCTTATGTGTAATTTTACCTAAACTCAGGAGAGGTGAGTGTAATTATCCCTTGATTTAATGGGATGAGGCGTTGATCACTTCAATAATATATAGGTGATGGGTGTCAAATCCACCAAAAATAAATCATACTCCTCTAACTACAAAATTAATTTGTAGATAGGGTGTGAAGAGTCGATCCCATATGGAATAACTTATCGACTACTTTCTAAGATAACCAAAAATGCAAAATAAAGTAAAGAAAGGGGGATTTTAAATGACAAGTTAATAAAAGCAAGAAAGAAATCAAAAGTAAATCTATAAGAATAAAGACTCAGTCAAGGGTAATCATTCGTACAACATTTTCATGTATTGATCATTGACTCAAAAATAGCTTTCAATTCATTCAATAGATTGGTTATAGCCTTCAAGGAACTCGTCCAACCTAATCTTTCCTTAATAATAGACTAGACATGCGAACGCTATGAATAATCCCTAATTAACAAATAACCCTAGTCAAATGATAGGATTTAACCCGTTAACAGCATTAAAAACTAGAATGACTCAAATCCTAACCAACAAACCTACAAACGTGGTTGCTCGAAACTAGATTGTGTATTTTTCATAGTATAACGAATTATACTACTTTCCATTTGTGTTGATTCAAAACAATTCCGGATTCAATTTCCTCAACTGGAACTATGAAGTTAAATTAATTGAACAATGGGCCCTAATTGCACAACTAACAAAACAACAATAAGAGATGAAGTTTTTCCAAAAAGCACAGAAAAATACACAAATACTGCATAAAATTAAAAGACAAGCAAACCGATTAGATCTCACAATCCTTGAAGAAAAACGTTGGCTCGAATTACTCCTTGATTGAATAAAGCAATTTAGTCATGCATGGCCATAATAACAATAAAAATATAAAAGCTGAAAATTTAGGACTAAAACTAAAACTAGAGTAAAAGATTGAAATCTAAGATGTCTAGAAAATACGATACAATCGGGCATATATACGGTTCAAACCCTAGACCAAATTCTTAAGAGGGCTAGGATAACTCTTTGGCAAATCCTAAAAGTCGTAAGCAAGTAGGGAATTTGTTTCCAAGTTGAACTCTTGCCATATCAATATTCTCATTTTCCATTCCCGCGTAGGAATTTCAACCCATAAGGCGTGAGCACGCCTTGCGCGATAAACGTGATTATTTTCAAATTTAGCCTTTCAGCTTTCTTGGACGACATCCCTCTGCACTTTTTACAATCTTTTGGCTCGTTCTTAGCTCTTTTTTATCAATTTTCACCTATAGCAAGTAAGAATTAACTTTTGTGAAATTTTAACCCATTTAAGATCCAAAGTTAATCAAAATAAACATAATTGAGGCCTAAAAATTGGTAAAAATAACATACTATCAAATTCCCCCGCACTTAGTCCATGCTTGTCCTCAAGCTTGTAATAAATCCACGTTGTCAATTTTTCTCAAGAAAAGGAAACCCTTAAGGCAATGTCAAATTGATGAAGTTAAATAGCAAATGTAGGCACACTTAAAAAGATAACAACATACAAGATACATCTACAAACATCTCCACACTTAGGCATTGGTTCAAACAAAGGTCTTTAAGTATTTAATATGATGAATTAACACTCTTTACCCTGAGATCCTTAACAAATAAGTTCGGTTTCACAAATCAACTCAAAGGAGGAAATCACCATAATCACACAAGACCTCACATATCCTTCAATAGAAGAGTAACAAAGTGGGGAGTTTTATTGACTTTTTTTCTTTCTCTCTTTTTTTTTTCTATTGTTTTCTTCGCCAATCACAACCACAACCAACTTTTTTACGCAAACAAAAACATTGGTGATGAATGTGCCCGGTTACTCAGTTGGTGTGATTAACTTGTCTAGAGAGTTAGCCAACCTTTTTACGCGAACAAAAATATTGGTGATGAATGTGCCCGGTTACTCAGTTGCTAACAACCTCTAGATAAACATTAGTTCTACTCATAATCACTCTTTTTTTTTGTGATTAGCGGAGTAGATTGGCCCTTTATATATATATATACTTGCTTTTTTTCATTTTTTTTTTGAACATTTTTCTCCCCACAATTGTTCTTCATCTTTCAACATAAACATCAAGCATAAATATGACAAATTCCTACAAAAATTGACCATTGGCCAAACCTATTCACCAATTCACATAATATCAAGTATTTTTCCCCCATATTTCACACCCAAGCCCAATGTTTTAAACCAATGCTTTAAGGTGAAAAAATTCATGAACTTTCCTATAAATTGTCACTTCCTAAGTGTAACCCCCATAGACTCCTTGACTCCCTATTTGACATTATTTCAAAATGAAACCAAGTATCATTCAAGAAAAATCGACAACTCATGATTCAAACTTGATTAAGTAGAGCATGTCTAAGTCGGGGTAACACTAGGGAGCAATTAAAAATGCAGAGAGGCAAATAAAACATGGAAAACCAAATATGATACGCTTTCAAAGCACAAGTCCAATTCCTCCCCCACACTTAAATCGTATATTGTCCTCAATGTATAATTCAAGAAAAGTAAATAAAAGAGAACATGAGTACTCCCCTAACAAATGGCTCCGGAGGTGGGATTGGGTGGAACGATGCGCGATTTGTTTAGCACTCGGCATTTTCACTGACAAAATAACAAAAATAGGATTAAAGAAACCGACAAGGAATGCACAAATAGAAAATAGTAATAAGAATAATATAGATATATAATAATAGATATAATAATAATAATAATAATAATAATAAATATATGTAGAGATATATTAATAATAATAAGAACAATATATATATATATAAATATATACTACTAATAGGAATAATAATAATAATATAATAAAAAAATAAAAAAAGAAAAGAAAAACTGGAGAAGGGGGAAAGGAGAGTGACGGAGAGGGGGGGGGAGAGATGGTGGCGGTGTGGTACGGTGGTGGCCGGAGATATGGGTGGCGTCGAAGGAGGTGAGAGAAAAGAGACGGTGAGGGCGAGAGAGAACAGTGGCGATGGAGGGAGAGGGATTTGGCCGGAGGTGAAGGAAGAAGGTGGTGGTGGAATCGAAGAGAAAGAGAGAGACGATGAAGAGAGAGAAAAGCTGTTGTTTGGTGACGGAGAGAGCAGAGGCAACTGGAGGGAGACTGGCGGCGGCGCTGATTGGTGAGAAAACAGGGGCATTGGCGGCGCGAATCGGAAATCAGAGAAATCAGGGAAAGAAGAAGAGAGAAAGAGGGGGCGGTGATGGTGGTTGGGCGGTGGTGGGCGATGATTACAAGCGACCGTTGGAGGTGGAGCGAGATGGTGAGAGAGAGAGAGAGAGAAGCGGTGACGAGAAAGAAGATGACGGTGGCGGGAAGAGAGGTGCAGCGGCTGCAAGTTGAGTAGGAAAGAGAGAGAGAGAGAGAGCGAGAGAGAGAGAGAGAGAGAGGAAGAAGAAGAAGGGGAAGGGAATTTTGACCAAAGATTTAATTTTGACTTTTTTTAAAAAAAAAAACTGAAGGGTAAAATAAGAGAAAAAGTCAGGGGAGAAAAAAAAATAATTTTCGGACATAAGTGCTCTTTCATTAGGGTGTGATCACTCCCTATTTTCTAAAAATCATGCCTAGGTCTGAATTAAGTCGTGATCACGACTTTTTAAAAGAGCAAATCTGTTTGGTTCTACGCCTTAAATCATGTGCACCCTTGGTCAATATTGCCTTTGATTTCCTCCAATTGTTTTCAACACCTAAAAATAATAAAACACTAATTAAAATACAATAATAAAGAATAATTAGAAGCATAAAATAGATTTTTTTTTTTGAATAAGCAAAAGAAAAAATTGAGTTGCCTCCCACAAAGCGCCCTTGTTTATCGTCCTAGGCTAGACGTTGAGATGGTGGGCTCAAGTAATTAGAGGTGAAAATTGAGTTTTGCCAAGCCTCCACATCAATTCTTTGTTAGGGTTCTCAACCGTGATAGAACCTAATTTCTTAGGCACCATCTTTACCGTACTTTCCCTTTTGATGTCCATATTTGGAGGGATCACAACCTCAGAAGCACCTTCGGTCATCACTTTCATCTTTGGTGGATGCCAAGTGTCGTGCAAATCACCTTGATCCTTGCGTTTTTGGGGTAATGATTTTTGGAGTATCGTCGAAACATTCTCCCCCCCCCCCTACTTACCTGTTGTGCACCTTCCAATTTCTTAACCATGTGAAAAGTCTCAAGATGCTCTATTTTGTTTCTTTCTGTCCCATACGCTTGTGAGGGCCATGTCCCTTGAGATTCCAATTTAGCCACGAATGTAACTAGTTGATCAACCTTGCTGTCCAATTTTTCTATGCTAGCTCCCACATTGTTGTCCAACTCTTCCATCTTGTTTTCCAAGTTTTGAACCCCAACTTCCACCGTACTTTCCAAGTTTTGTATGAGAGCTCCCATTCTATTTGCTACATCTGTCAGCTTCCATTCCAAGTTTTGAAAGGCAGACCTTTTCTCCTATTGAAATTGCAGAGTGTCAATTACTAACGATCTTATAATATCTTCGAGGGACATACTTGGAGTGGATTATAGTTGTTAGGGCGGAGCGTATGGCCTTGGGTCGTATCGATGGAAATCAGGTTGCAAAACTCCATAACTGAAATTGGGAGTATCTCCCCACCCTTGGTCGTATGTATCAGAAAAGAGATCGTATTGCCTCTTGGGTGGTCCAAGAAATCCTCCACATGGTGTGGCTTGAAGGAAGTTAGCCATCTATTTAATGACTAATCCAATTAATGACTTTTTTTTTTTTTTTTTGAAAACCAGATTATCAAGGAAAATAGATCAAGTTAGTTACTCCTCGGCAACGGTGCCAAAATTTGATGGGTATCGAATCCACCAAAAATAAATCCTACTTCTCTAACTATAAAATTAATTTGTAGATAGGGTGAGAAGAGTCGATCCCATAGAGAATAACTTATCGACTACTTTCTAAGATAACCAAGAATGCAAAATAGAGTAAAGAAAGGGGGGTTTTGAATGGCAAGTTAATAAAAGCAAGAAAGAAATCAAAAGTAAATCTATAAGAATAAAGACTCAGTCAAGGGTAATTCTTCGCACAACGTTTTCATATATTGATTATTGATTCAAAAATAACTTTCAATTCAAGCAATAGATTGGTTATAGCCTTCAGAGAACTCGTCCAACCTAATCTTTCCGTAATAATAGACTAGACATGCGAACACTATGAATAATCCCTAATTAACGAATAATCCTAGTCAAACGATAGGATTTAACCCGTTAACAGCATTAAAAACTAGAAAGACCCAAATCTTAACTAACAAACCTACAAAAACATGGTTGCTTGAAACTAGATTGTGTATGTTTCATAGTATAACGAATTATACTACTTTCCACTTGTGTTGATTCAAAGCAATTTCAGATTCAATTTCCTCAACTGAAACTATGAAGTTAAATTAATTGAACAATGGGCCCTAATTGCACAACTAACAAAACAACAATAAACGTGTGTTGTCAGGTATAACGGCCAATGGGCAAAAACTTGCTGGTGCAGCTGACAAGTCCTGTACCTATTGCCACCTAACGCACCTCTGTAGCACAGGGGTCCGTCCCGTCCGTCCTGTCGGTTTCCACTGCGTTAAATGCTCCTCCATTAATACAATCGGTGGCAATAAATGCCCAAGATACACATTAAATGCCAATTTGATCCCGCATTAATGAGAGGTGAAGTCAACCGCCATTTGGGAGTTTAAAAAGGGACAAAAAGCACGTCCATCTGTACCTCTTTTCTCAGACGAGCCGACCAACCCCCATCAACCACGTCATATCATGGGGCCCCTCTCTCGTATAAATAACACAGAGCTCTCCACCGCAAAGGTAACGGACAATTGATACTGCATCTCTTCACTTACAAAGCAAGAAGAGCTCTTTACTATTCATCATCTTCTCCAAATACACTATAGCTAACTTAAGCATCGGAGAGCCTATGCCGGGACAAAATTGGCTGGTCTCTTTCTTCCTTTTTGACAGGTGGGCCACCAGTATTGTCATCCGGAGCGTATCAAACTCCACCCCGTGGTTGAACCTAAAAAGCAACCACATCATTTTGGCGCTAGAAAGAGGGCCTTTGTTATCAGAGAGGTGATTCTTTAAAAATCAGAATAAGGAAGAATGAACGAGTAGACGCACTTTCAAAGGATTCCGAATGCTCTAAAGGCACCAAGGACGAAACCATCAATTTCAAGGTTCTGGACTCCCCCTCGAACCAGAAGCATCCCGCTAACACTCTACCTGTTCATTCCCTCGAAACAAGCTGGCAGGATGAGATCCGTGCCTTTTTTAAGGAGGGTAGGGGGGAGGGATCAGTAGACAAAGCACTCGCACAAAGGTTGAGAAGGAAATGTTTGAGGCATGCCCTGGATGACTACGGAAGTCTTTCTTCGGCCCGCCGCTCAGATGCCTCAACCCTTTCCGAGGTGAAGAAAGTTGTACAATCGGTCCATGGAGAAACCTACCGAAACCATGCGGGTGGAAGATCTCTAGCCAGAAAGATCATGAGAGCTGGTTTTTATTGGCCCCCGATATTGGAGGATACATGCAACTGCGCACGAAAATGCTCAAGTTGCCAATTTCATGCAAACCTCCCTCACAAGCCCACCACAGAAATAGTGAGCGTCGAGATTTCGTGGTCTTTTGATCAGTGGGGAATCGATGTGGTGGGACCTTTCGTGACTGGCAAGGGTAAAAAAAAATTCGCCATAGTCACTGCTGAATATTTCACGAAATGGGTCGAAGTAGAGGCAGTCCTAAAGATCACCGACGCCTTGATTCGGGCCTTCATTTGGAAAAATATTATCAGCAGATTCATAGTCCCTTGGATATTGATTTTGGACAACGGCACCCAGTTTCAAAGCCGCACAACTATTGAATGGTGCCAAAGCCATGGTATTAAGCAACGGTTCACGTCGGTGGGGAATCCTCAAGCTAATGGTCAAGCCGAGGTAACCAACGGGATCATCCTGCAGAACCTAAAAACTTCATTGGGCGCCCTCAAGGGAGAATGGGCGGACGAGTTGCCTAGGGTCTTATGTGCGGTTCAAACGACAGCGACAAACTCCCCATATGCCCTAGTATATGGAACCAAAGCGGTGATCCCAGCTGAAATCTTGCATAACACGGCCAGAGTGACTAATTTCATCAAGACCCGAAATGATGAAAATCTAGCTTTAGAGCTGAACCTCCTCAAAGAAAGAAGAAAGAAAGCATGGTCGAGGATGCAAACCTACCGAGCCTCTATGGACCGAGCTTACAAAAAAAGTGTACGCCCCAGGAACTTCCAGCTAGGAGACTTGGTCCTAAAGAAGGTCGAAGTATCCAAACATGTGCGGAAGTTAGACCCAAATTGAGATGGACCATACAAAGTTGTGAAGGTCTCAAAGAACATCACGTACCGGCTCGAGGACATGGACGGCAAAGAGCTACCTCGGCCATGATATGTGTAATAAGATAAGTTTGTTATTCCCTCCTCGTTTTTCATATCATGCAAAGCTATATTAGTTGCGTGTCAAGGACACTTTGCTTTTGAGTGAGGGATGGGCTACGCCATGTAAAGTGATTTTTGACTTCGAGTTATTCGAAATTTGGAGTTTAATGAAATTTCAATCTTTTAAGTACAATCGCAATCTTGTTTCGATGTAAGCCAATTCGTGGCACCTTCCCTTATGCCCCAAAAATTTCTAAGTACTCGATCCATAGCGCTCAGTTAGTCGAGGGTATTTCATTCGAGAAGTTAAAATTATTATCGTAGATTAGTTTTAAGTTGAAAGAAACAAACTACAAATGTTTGTGACCCAGGGAAATCTTTTGAGCAATGAATTCCATTAACAGGCCCGAAGGGCGAAGATTACAAGAGTAGGGGATTACAGGGAATGGGGGTTACAGTGAGCGAAAACCCTATCTAGTCACTGACTTTGATGGGCCCATCGTCTTGGTCCCGTTCTTCACCATGGTCCCCCTCGCCGCCATCGCCACCGCTGTCTTCGTCGCCACCGGCACCTTCGAAGTTGCTGGGGAAGCTTGGCCTGACTAGCATGTCCTTCCATGTCTCTAGAGCCGGAGCCGACAGAAGTGGAAGGTCTTCTTCCCCAGAAGACTCCCCCTGGGCGCTCTCAGGATGAAGGATATCGCGGCGACGGAAGACGAAGTTGAATTCATTTTCGATAAAGTCAAACTCTTTCGATGCCCCAGACCTCAGAGATGCCTCCTCAGTTGGCACTCCGGCACGGTTGAAGGAAAGCCTACGGAGTCCCGGTCGAAGTCTTTCGGGAGATCCCCCCTAATTTGGAGTTGATCAAGGACGAGGTCGATCGCCTCTGTAGAATCTTGGAAGCTAAGGCAAGTACAAATGTACTCAAAAGCCTAGCTCACCAAGAACCTAGAGAAGGCTCGCTTGATCCTTTTGTGATATCTCCCTGGGAAGGTCCACTCCGCCCTCCGAAGGCCTGCCTTGACGCTTTCATCGTTTCTCTGGAAGGCCCTCTCTTCAGCCTCATTCCTCTTCCAGTTGACTTCCCCGAGGCAGTATTTGGCAAAGTTATGATCGAGAGCTAGCTCCTCGCACTGCTTTCAAGTCTCCTCCCATGCCTTCACTGTCTTCTTCACCTGGTCGTCCAGGTCCTTATATTTCTCCTCGAGCTCTGAAATTTGAGTCTTGGTTGACTCGAGGAGCTCCTTAATTTCCTGGACCTGAGCCCGGAGATCATCATTTGTCGAGGCCAGCTTCCCAGCAAGGACCTCCGTTTCCTCGAGACGCTTTTTAAGATCATCAGGTGCTTACCACCTGTTTTTTCTCTCCTCCCAGAAAAGCCCCCAGTATTTCTTCTTCCCCCAACGGAACATTCTAGCACGACGAAGAAAATGGTATGATAGAGGGACGACAACCTGCGGAGGACGATCGGGTCAAATAAAAAAAAATAGTATTCACGAAAGAGTGAAGGCATGAGGTACTTACCCCGATCAAGGCATTCGCAAGATTCGTCTCAAGCTCTACCACGGAGCATTTCATTAAAGCCCGTTGGTCAGTAGGCAGTTGGAAACCATGGAGGAGCGCTAGATTCATTTTCGTATTGGTCTCGTTGGCACCCAACCCAGCGATGCGAAGGTTGGAAGTGTAGTACCTAAAATTGACAGGGTTTGCTAGGACCCGCATCTGCTCATTTGAGGAGCTCTTCCTTATCGTCAAAATCCAAGGGCTAGGGGCTAGCCGCCCTTTTCCCCTTGCCCTTGGGGTCAAATTTCTGTTTGTTTTCTCATCCCGAGGCCACTTCTTCAGCAGCCCTTTTTCAAGAGCCTTCGATCCTGCCTTCGCGGATAGTGACCCCGGACATTGCCCTCTGAGGGGCGACCAAGACTGGAGTAGTACTTGCCTGCTGCGTGCTAGTGCTTGGAGGGACCACGGCTGTTTGATCCATGATGGGGGTTTCCACTCGAGTAGGAGGCGCCACCTTACTCAAGGACGGCCCTTGGGGACGGTTCTCTGGAATGGAAGCCGCCGGAGTAGAGACCTCCGGCATTGTGAGAGCCCTTGAAGCTGCAGGAGGTTGAGTTTAGCAATGTTGCTTGTCATGCCTCGCCAGCAAAGCTTTTTGTACCTCCATCAAAATTTGGATACCTGCGCGGAAAAGGGATCAGGTCAAAACTAACAACGAGACCGTTGCATACAAAAAATTACAGCATAAGCACAGGGGGCTAGCGCTAGTTCGAAGGGACCCCCAGCTGACCTCGATCCTCCACGAAGACATATTTCCTTTTCCATCCTGACCTATGGGAGGATTTGAACCTGTCCAACACCTTGGAATAGGCCGAACGGGCGAAGAGGTACAAGAATCCAGGCTCATCTTCCACTGCTTCGCCCGGACCAGACCTAACAGACTCGTTGGAGTGAAAAAATTCGAGAAAGTGGCTGGGCTGGCTTTCTTCTTGAGACATTTCATGATCGCCACAAAGGCGACAATGATCATGATGGAATTCGGCACCAGTTGGCTTGGGCAGACGTTGGCGAATTCCAGCAGCATTTGGTCTTCCAAGGGCAGAGGCAGAAGGAGCCCCGCCTCAAAATGAAACAAATTTAGGGTCGTGCATCCAGTCTGGGGTTCCACCATATTCTCCCTGAAGCTAGGCATGTGGAGGGGGTATTTCACCCCGAACTCCTCCTTGATCCTCTCCACCTCCACTGGCGTGATATGGCTCGGTATGTCCCGGGGGAGGGATGAGGTTTGAAATTTACCCATTCCCCCATCCTGGGACTTCGGATTTCTAGACGGTGATTCGCTGGTTCCGGCACCCCCTCCGGTGACCCCGGGGTCTTCTTCTTCGATTTTGGCCGAGACTTCTCCAGCACGTTCCCCAGGGCCCCTCCTCTAAGACCCTCGCTTTGCGTTGCCCCAACCTAGGATGCTCCGGTGGCCTCCATTGGCAGCTCGCCCCACTCCTGAAACCGACTAGGAGGGGAGGCGAACCTCCCTCTCTGCCGCCAAGTCCTCAAGCGCGGGGTCAGAGTCATCCAGAATTCTTCTCTTCGGAGGCATGGAGGCTAGGGTTTTTGGTTTTAGGATTTTTAAAGTGAAGATTAGAAGAAAGAAAAGAGGTTCACCTGCAGGGAATGAATGTGCGACAGAAAGCAAGGACAACGACGACTTTCAGGGCTCAGCGTCTTCAGGGCTTTTTATTCGAATTCTCTAAATAAACGTGAAAAAAATCCTAACAAAAGAGAATTTTTCGCTATTTATAAGAGAAGGTGGCATAGGAAACACAACCAGCCATAATTGCGCCCTAGCCATCATGGCAATTATGGCTAGGGTAATCATGGCAGTGGACACGCCCCCGCCATCGTGACGTTTTGCCACCAGAAATTGATGGATGGGGGCATGCCACGTCTCCTGGAAAGGCTCCTGAGCCGTCAGAAGTGAAAAGGCACGACTTTTCGTGCCCAAGAGGTGTTTAAAATTCAAATTTAAAAAGGTGCCTGGCATTCCAAAAGGCGAGTCACTCTTGAAGCTGACATCCTCGTCAAATCAAGAGTGGGGGACTAATGATATGCCAAGAACCACCTCAGTCAGAGACATCAGTAGAGGTGACCTCGTTTGGATTCTAAGTGTGGAACCAGAGGGCCCTCGAATCATTTGGTTGTCCTCGATAGAGGCTCTAAGCCGGGTTATCCTCGACTGTGAGGTAATAAGCCAGAAATCTCACCATGTGAGAATCGATGCCCTCAAAGAAACTAATCGTCCTCGACAGTGCGTTCACGTGAAGGGTGGATATGCGTCAAAGCCCAAGACATGAGAGGGGGAGATACCCCTGGCTTGTCACCAATACTAAGTTCGTGGCTTAGAGGCCGCAAGGGAGCAAGCAGAGTGAAGGAAGGAGTGGCCGTAAGACGAGTGATCCTCGAACGCAATTGTATCGAGGATCATGACCCACATGTGTTGCCAATTATAATGGCCAACGGGCAAAAAACCAGCTAGTGCAGCTGACAAGTCCTGTACCTACTTCCACCTAACACACCTCTGCAGCACAGGGGTCCATCCCGTCCGTCCTGTCGGTTTCCACCGCATTAAATGCTCCTCCATTAATACAATCCTTTACAATAAATGCCCAAGATACACATTAAATGCCAATTTGACGCCGCATTAATGAGAGGTGAAGTCAGCCGCCATTTGAGAGTTTAAAAGGGGACAAAAAGCACGTCCACCTATACCTCTTTTGCCAGAGGAGCCGACCAACCCCCATCAATCACATCACATTAGGGGGTCCTCTCTCATATAAATAACACAGAGCTCTCCACTGCAAATGTAATGGACAATCGATACTTCATCTCTTCACTTACTAAGCAAGAAGAGCTCTTTACTATTCATCATCTTCTCCAAATACCTTGTAGCTGACTTGAGCATTGGAGAGCCTATGCCGGGGCAAAATCGACTAGTCTCACATGCATTCTTCCCTTTTTGACGGGTGGGCCACCAGCATTGTCATCCGGAGCGTATCAAACTCCACCCCGTGGTCGAACCCAAAAAGCGACCGCATCAAGTTTTTTGTTCAATTTTATTTTTTATGATTTCTAATCACCAATTATTATTATTATTATTTTGAATTAGTTAAAGTTTTCACACCTGAACTTTACTCATTATAATGGTTACCCTCTCAACTTTACAACATAATAATTTAACCCCTCAAATTCTTTCATTAAGTGGTCTGTTTATCTAATCTAATGTGGCGGTTGACTGGTTTATTTTTCACTGTTGCATGTGGCCATTTGAAAATGGTGGACCATTTAACTCTTTTGGAGTACCCATATAATTTTACATGCATTTCCTTATAATTTCTCATACATCTTGATAGCTTGCAATTTGCTCATATTTTTATAATTTTGCAGAAACTTTCTTCAAAAATGCAAAAATGTATTTAAGTTTTTGAGAATATTTTTTTCAAACATTTCAAAATGTTGATTAGGGTCTTTTATGGTTTTTTTTTCTCTCCTTTCATTTGTTTATTAACAAAATTGTGTTTTCAAACAAGATTTCATAGAGGGTATTATTCCCTTCAATTAAAAGGACAAATTTGGTATTAAATAGATAATGTAGCAATTTCAATTGGACAGCGGTTTGAACGTCGTTAGCTATTTATGTACTAGCACTGCTGCACACTCTATAAGTGTGCAAGATATAAAAAATATATACCTTAAATTAGTGTTTAAATTATTTTAGAATCAAAATATAAATATCTTATTAAATTTCTTTTATAAGAATACTTTTTTAAGAACTATTTGACATAATTTATTAAATAATAATAAGCTAAAAATAAAATAATTATGTAAAATAAAATTACGTGATAAAGAAATAATTATGTAAAAAATATCGGATAATTGTAATTAGAGAATTTGTGTGTGTGTGTGTGAGAGAGAGAGAGAGAGGGAACTAAAACATTAATTATTAATTTAATGAAACTTTTTATTAAAAATGAGTTTCAACTTCCAAAACAATGTAGAAAGTGGTTTGTGGGTTGAGAAAATAGGTTTTCAAATGGGATTGTGATATTACAATATTATCCTCTCTATTTGCTTCTTTGTTGTATGTATTTATGAATTAAAAGGGCAAAATTGACACATCAAAATTTGGTATCCAAATTGAATTGATTTCATGAAAATTTTCAATATTAACCACAATTTTACATAACTCTATTTATTTCACATAGAGTTGAAAGGCAACATTAGTAAAATTACAAAACAAAAACCACCATTTTAGACACAAAAGTGGCTTTCTTTTTATAATAGTATAGATACCTATATTATATTTCAATGAGTAAAATTTCGAAGTGCAAACTGAAATTAACCCTTTTTACGTACACCGATATTATATTTGAATTTTTGATCATTTATGATTTTTACATGCCAGATATCTGATTTCTATTTTTTTGTTTTTGATTTTGTTTAGATATATGTAGCTATGTATATGCATTTGTATCATTTGATTTGATTTGATTTTTCCTTTCTTTTTATTTTTAAGTCATATATGATTGTAACACAAATTTTGTGTCTTTTGTTTATTAAGACAAGAAAAATTGTACAAATTGAATTTATTGAAATTAATCAAAATAATATGTGCACAATCTCTAAACTTGATGCTCTAATTTTTCCTTTACGAATTTAAAACTTGAAAATTCACACACTATCAGAATGGATTTGGTTGTTTGATCTTCTTGGAACTTGATTTGATTTTCAATAACTCAATTCGTGGAATTCACAAATTGATTACAAATCAAATACCAAGAATTTTGATGAATGCCACGAAGAACACAGTGAACACCCTGGACGTGACCTCATGTAAATTTGGAAAGAACAACGATTTGTTGATTTAACACCTTGTCTGCAAATTGAATCCCTTAATTTGGTTGTTCTTTGTGAAGAATATGGGGAACTTTGCCTTGAGTGTTGTGTATTTGATTTGAAAAAATGTCGATTCACTGGTTTAGCACTTGAATTGCAGATCAAACGCTTGAGTTTGGTGATCTTCGTGAAGAATGCTAAGAACTTCACCTTGATCACTTCAAATCTTCTTGAGAAAACTTCGGGATTTCCTCCGCTTCTCTTGCTTGGAAGACTTCTTGTGCTTCGATGTGTGTTTGGTTTGTTGAGAAGATCCTTATTTATAGGTGTAGGGGAGAGTCTCTTGCTATGTTTTTTCTTGATGAGGTGGTGTAATTTGATTGGCCGACCCATATTTGCTTGCAATTCATTTCCATAATGAAAAGATGTGATTTGAATTGCCAAAATAATAATATCTAGCTTTCATTGCTTGTGAGATATTATTTTTATCGCCCAAACAATAATATCTAACTTATTTGTTTGCAAGATATTATATTTATTGTCAAATTTTGTGATTTGACACTTGGCACCATTTGATTGGCCAACAAAATATATATTAAAATATCAATTAATTAACTATTTTATTTAGGAATTAAATTTAACTAAATTCCACAAAAAAAGAGAAAGTATAATATTGATGTTTAATATATTATTTGTCATGTGTCACCATTTAATTGGAAACAAATTTTTTTGTCTCCAAATGCTCCCTCGAGACTTATTCACGGGTAATGCTTCAAAGTGCGTCCCAAAGGGAATGTGTCTCGATTGTTTTTTAATTGGGCTTGACAATGTTGTAGACTTTTAAATTTGAGAGAGGAATAAATTTTGGGCTGAATTTCCGCTTGCTTTTTTTTCAATAGTCCATTTACTTTTCCTCAAATTAATTAGGCCCATTTTGTTTTAACATTAGACTGGCCCAATCCTTTTTCTTTTTGTTTTAATTGGCCGAAAAGGGCCAATTCATTTGTTCAATGTAATTGCAATTTCAATTGGGAGCCTTTATATTTCCTTTAATCAAGCGGCAACAACAATTTTCTCCAGTAGCGGCCAAGGGCAATATTCTCCAACCGAAATAGTGGTTCGACGTAATCTCTTTTTCTTCCTTTTTATAACAAAAAAAAAAAAAAAAATTGCTGCTGGGATGGTTCGATTTTGGTAAGAAATCATCGTGGTCAGAGGGCCCCAAAGATTTTTAATCATGGAAACTTCTTTAATTCCAAGAACGAATTTATTCTTATAAAAATAAACAATACCCCTTCTTCCTCACAACACTTTTCTTCTCGTTTTTTGTCTGTCTTTGTTGCTCTTTGACGTCAAGAGTGTCAAAACTCTACTGCTCCTTTTGGAATTTTGTGGAAGAATAGATAGTCTGTGGCCTTTGTTGCTGCTTCATATCTTTTTCTTTTCTTTTGCTGTTAATTGGAATTTAACAGACAATAGAAATCATGAGAATACACTAGAATTGAGTGTGTTGAGTGATTTGGTAAATTGATTAACAAAAAAAAAAAAAAACATCAGGCCCATGTCTTTTATTGAGAAACCTCTTTTCACATGGCTCATGCGTTAAACAACAATGCCCTTTTTAGTCTTCTTTCCACTAATCACCACTGCATACTCCACAACTCTTCTCTTCTATGTTGCAACCATCACTACAGGAAAACGCCTATTTTCCTGCGGAAAAAATTCTGTTGCATTTTCTCCTGAAGAAAATCCTACGGAACTACTGCCGAAAATTTTAAAAAAAAAGTAAAAAAAAAATCGGGGGAATTCCGGAGGAATTTTCCCCCCGAAAATTGAACAAAAAAAAATAGAAAATCCGATGGAAATTTCCGCCAATTTTTTTTTTTTTTTAATTTCGGCCGAATTACATATTTATTCTAGATTACAAAATGTTTAAATAAATTTAAGTGTAGCCTAACGGTAAGACTATAACTCTCCCATTTCAAAAGTCCAAGGTTTAAACCCCATTAGATGCAAAAATAAATTTATTTTTTCACAAAATAAATTCCGGGAAATATTCCCCTAGAATATTTCGGGGGAACTCCAGTGGAATATTTTTGGCCGGAGTAGTGCGGCGGAACTCTGGCGGAAAATTCCACAGGAATTTTTTTTTTTCTGAATTTCAGCTGAATTAAATATTTATTTTAGATTACAAAATTTTTAAACAAGGTTAAGCATAGCTTAATTTAGGGGTATAACTCTTCCATCCCAAAAATCCAAGGTTCAAACCCTATTAGATGCAGAAGTAATTTTATTTTTTTAAAATTCTTTTTTGGCAAAATTCTATATGTAAATACATATCCTTATTAACTATTATTATTTATACTATGTTTTAATTATTTATAATATATTTAAACTTTATGAAAAATTATAAAATAAAAGAGGATCCAATTTAATTAATATATAGTGTATATATATATATATATATATATTTAATTTTATTAAGTGCTTTGCGCATTGCAGTTAACATCTCTCTCATATTTTTCAACAAAAAAAATGTTGATTACGGTACAATATAAATACATTGAGAATCTTTTAATTTTTTTAAAGGTACTAAAATTACCAACTTTATTGTAGTATAATAATAATAATAATAATAATAATAATAATAAAAATTTCAAAAAAAAATTAATAAACAAATTCAACTTTTAAAAGATGTATGAACAATTACGGTACAAACAAATACAAACAATTAAACTTGGAATTTGTGTATAAAATTTAGTCATATGTTTTTTATACATAATCTACTTATTTACAAACGAAATTTATATACATATAGACACCCATATACATAGGTATCATATTTGTTTATTAATAACACCTAAAGTTCACATAAGTTTATTTATTTATTGTTTTTATATCTTTGTCAGTTATAAAGATAGGATATCCATTAAAAAATCCATGTGTTTATTTGAATCAACAATTTATTATTTATCATTCGCATAATATGAACTGTTTATTTTATTTCTATATATCTTATAATGTATGAAATATAATGCATGTGATTATAAAAAATTAATATAATGTATGTGATTTTACAAAATTATATCAAAAATATCAATTAATTTAAAAATGAAATATTATTAAAAGCACATAAAAATTTTATTATACGTATAAGCTATTTTCTTCAAACATCATTTATTGGATATAATTAATATATACAACTAAATTACAAATAATTGGATACATAAACAGATATGTATTCTGAGCAGATATTAAACGGATCGAATATCTAATTACCATATATGTATCCATTTATAATCAGCTATCTATAATTGAATACGGATAATATCCGCTTTAAATGGATACGAATATTTTGCCTTATGATAAGTAAATTATGATAACTACAAAAGTTGAATACAATTTCTTTTTTATTTTATTTTGATAAGTAGTTCTACAGCAAGTTAAATTCAAGAGTTAAAATGTGATGTTCGTTAAACGCAAAACTAATTCTGATCATACTAGATCGATAGGTATAGAATTGGTAAAATACTAGATCCAAGGTTGAACCCCATTTGGATGTTTTCCTTTTTTTGCTAATTCTATATGTAAATACATATCTTTATGAACTATTATTATTTATACTATCTTTCAATTATTTATAATATATGTATTAAAATTTATGAAAATTAAGACAAAGTGAACAGTATGACCTTAAAAGTAATGTCTTATCGCATTTGGCGTTATCGTTCTGCTCAAGTAGAACAAGGTGTTTTCTTTTTCATTGTAATTTTCTTAAGCAAGCAGGGCTCCAATAGAAAGTTCTTAAGTGGTGATGTACAGAATCAAAGGTTGTCTCAGCACTCGTGCAACCAACACATGAGGCTTCACTAGATACGACTTTATGCTCTTGAAGGCATTGCGGAATGCATCATCCCACTTAAATAGGGTACCTTTCTTTATCCAACAACTAAATGGTTAACATTGGCCAGCTAAATTCGAGATAAAACTTGGAAGATAAGTCAGTTTTTCTTGTAGACTTTTTAACATTTTCAGTTTTTGCATTTTCAAGATTGCATCAATTTTTGCATGTTCAATCTCTATACCTTGATGGCGTACCATAAACCCAAGGAACTTACCCAATAAAACTCCGAATACACACTTTAGTGGATTCATCCAGAGTTGATATCTTCTTAAACACTCAAAGATCATTTTGAGATCATGGAGGTGATCCTCACACTTCTTGAATTTTACCACTAAGTTGTCTACATAGCATTCGATATTTCAGTGGAGCATATCATCAAAGATCTTTTGCATCACTTTTTGATAAGTGGTGCTAGCATTCTTGAGGTAGAATGGCATCACTTTATATCAATATATGCCCTTAGGAGCGCGAAACACCGTCAGTTCTTCATCTTTTGGCCCCATGCGTATTTGATTGTACCCTGATGACCCATCCATTAGCGATAATGCCTCATGACATGTAGTGGCATCAACTATAAGCTCGGCTATGGGAAACAAGAAATCATCCTTCGGGCAAGCATCATTAAGGTTCTTAACATCGATGCAGACTCGGATTCGACCACGTTTTTTCTACACAGGAACAATGTTTGAGATGTATACGAGGTACTTGAATTCCCCAATAAAACCGACTTCAATGAGTTTGTTCACTTTAGCCTCAATTAGAGGGGCTAGATTTGGCCAAAATCGGCGTTTGGCTTGCTTTACTAGACGAGCTCCCTTATTTATGGTAAGGTATTAAACTGCTACTTTCGCATCCAATCCAGGCATTTCTTTGGACAACCATGCGAACACATCTTTGAACTCGATTAAAAGCTCGATGTATGCTTTTTCCTCGTCGATGGCCAATAATGCACTAATATAGATTAGTCGTGGGTTGTTAGCATCACCTAAATTGATCTCTTTTAACTCATTCACTGTTGCTTTAACACCTTTTAGAGCTTAGGATAAGCAACTTTGGGTCTTCTTTTAGGACTTCTTCACTTGAGGTGATGTGGTATGTTGGCACAACATCCTCTTCTCTCTTCAAAGTCTATGCATTCACTTATTTAGCCATTCATCTAACCTAGATTACTCGTATCATTTTTATGGCATCTCCCACCTTAATATGACCACCATGATAAGTTTAACGATTTGCCTACGTAAGCGATTCTTAGTACTTCGGCGAGCTGGCTAGCACGCAACATCACAAACACAGTAAGAAGGAGCCACACTTCTGTATCATCTTTCTCACTACTCTTAGTATGCGTGAAAACAATATTATGCCATTTAGACTTTAAGATTGCATCACATGATATGGCCAAAGTGGTTTGTTGCTTTATACGAGATTGGTTCATGATATTGCCAAAATTTCTTCACACGAGATGAGGCCAAACTTTCTTGAAGACAAATGGTCCGAAGTCATTGACTGGTTCAAGTTCTTACTTTCGTGTTGTATATTTGATTCTTTAATCTTCTACATGCAATCTTTTTGGAAAGCCTAAGTCTATCGAAGATAGATATGCTTTGCATCCTCCTTCTGTTTCTATCATTTGACAAAAGTTCTTCCTCTGTCACATAGTTGTTACTTATTCTCATAATAGCAATGCGAATAGGGACTTTCAGGATGAATCCAAGTCCTTGTCAATAACTCAGGATGGCATGCCCACTTTCCTTCAATATATTCCTTCAACATATGCCTTGGTGGCCGTCGGTGGGAGTTTTCCCAGTATATGACTCTCTTCGAGATTATATCCAACTTTAACCAAAATTTTTATGCTTTTGGGTCAAAGCCTTTTGTATTTCCAAGCTATGTTAGACTCCTATGCTCCACCTCAGCTCCTTGAGTCGTGTGAATGAATACTTTGAGTGGTTGAGCAGATGGCTTCTTTATATCGAGCTTTGTAAGGGGTAGTATTAACATCTTGAACTTCTCTATACTAGTGAGGAATGGCTCACCTTTTGAGCACTCTTGATCATGGCCAACTGGAATCATGGCATTGTTTTTTGCCTTTTGTTATGATCAACATGTAGCTTGGACACTTCACTTTTCAAGTCTTCTTTGATATTCGCAAAATCAACATCTTCGATATAGTATTTAGCATTGGCGAGGTGTGTTTCGGCTTCATTGAAAGGTTTGTTGTCGTCAAGCACCTTTTTCACCAGACTTTCTCAGTAATATTTGCAATATTGATGCCAAGTGGAGAGAACTATTCCATTTTCATGTAGCCAAGGCCGACCTAGCAGCATGTTAGATGATGTTTTGGCATCTATTACATGAATAATGCAGTTGATAACATATCATCTATCAACAGTTTTCCTCTTATGATGCCATGAGCCCTCTGCCCCCCTTGGTTAAAGCATTGGATCATTAGACAACTACTTGAAAACTCGTCCATAAGGATCCCCAATTCGTTTAGCATGCGCAAGGGAAAGAGATTAACTGTGGAGCAACCGTCGGTTAATATCCTGCTCACTTTTTGCTTGGAAACATACCTGGTTACGAACAATGGCCTATTATAGAGCTTGGAGCCGAGTAACAAATCTTTATCTATAAAGAACGTCGCTGCCATACAATCATCAGTTGCAGTATCAGTATACTCTTCTTCGCTTGGTATGTGGTATACTTCATAATCCTCTACCCATGTGCACTTGTCACAACTTTAAGTGTGGCCATGTTTGCTATTGCATTATATTCTTCAAGTGAATTCTTGCTTTGTCAGGCCAATTGCAGCACATTGTCTATAAAAACAAAGTAATCATGGATTGGATGCCTTACTAAGCGGTGATACTTGTAGTATTTTGGATCATTTGTTCTTCTAGCTTCATCTGGTCGCTTCATTTCAAGTAATTCGATGAGGTTTGCTTCGAGCAAATCATCGAATATCCTGGAGATGTTGGAGTCAATGAAAGGATACTACTTATTTTACCTCTCCTTCATGCTTGCTTTTCTCCATCCTTTTTTGAAAGCAACGTCTTTTTTTTCTCGACTCTCTGATTTGTCTTTACTTGAAGTTCGATAGGTTTTGCACTCACCGTCATTAACTCATTAGTTTGAGCTTTGGGGAGAGACGTACCCCTTTTCTTCACATCTTGCTTTTCTTTAGGCCTTTAAGGCTTCTAGACGGGTGGTCCTTGAATTCATGTTGTGCTCATACTTAGCTCCATATTATAAGCTCTAGTCACTAGCTCTTCAACCGTCCTAGGTTGGATTCCTTGAAGAGTATACCAAAGGCCCTAGTTCATTCTCTGAATACACATTCAGTGGTTGATGTTTCGGATTGCCAATATTTGTAGTTGAAGCTCAAGTTCCTCCACTAGTTGATATAGTGAATGATAGGCTCTTTCTTCTATTGGCGGGAGTTAGTGAGCTCAATCATACTGATCAGCCTCCAAGTGCTGTAGAAGCGGTTGAGGAATTCTTGTTTGATCTGTCCCCAACTATCTATTGAGCGTGGCTCTAAATTAGTATACTAGTCTAACGCATTTTCTTTTAGCAATAAGATGAACTGTTTGACCAAGTAATCCCAATAGGTCCGGACATTATTGCTTATCTCGACAAAGTAGGCTACGTGTTGTTTTGGATTTCTTTGCTGTCGAACTATTGAAATTACGGAGGTTGCTAGCCGATTGGCATCTTCAAGTTATCGATTCTTTGGGTGTATAGCTTAGTATATGATATTGTTGACTTGGAGTTTCCATCAAACTTGTCTTTGGCAATCCTCATGAGGAACTCCTTTAACTTGTCTTTTGCGTTTGCTTGTTGCTTCATAGATGTCTCAACTTTATCTTAATTTTAGGCCTCCTTCTCATGATGTGGCTAGCTTCAGCATGATCGGCCTTGTTTATCAACTTGGTGAATTGAGAGTCTTGCTCTTGAACATGCTTGGCGAGTCCTTCAATGGCCTTTGTTAAGCTTGCAAGTTTTTCCTCCAATGTTGTCGCGATTGTAACCATGGTGGGTGCTATACTGGAAGAACTTGATGTTGAGTGGGGAATGGATGGTGAGGAGTCAACTCCATCATCTTTATTTGTGTTGACAAGTTGTGGTAGGCTCTTCTTGATGCTATTAAACAAACGAGCCTTCTCAGAGGATGTCAGAAGGCTCTTAAACATACTTCCGATAGTAACCATGAAACTTCCGACCATAGCACTTGGAACTTCTGAAATGGCAACCTCGAACTCTGTGGATTTATAGACGGCCATTTGATACTTGAATAAAATTTCTTGCCAAAAGGAAGATATGAGTGGTAGAGAGGGTCCCACCAGGCGAGCTAGAAATTTGTAATACAAATTTTGTGTCTTTTATTTATTAAGACAAGAAAAACTACGCAAATTGAATTTATTAAATTTAATGAAAATAGTTTGGGTACAATCTTCAAATATGATCCTGTAATTCTTCCTTCACGAATTTCAAATTGGAAAATTCAAACATTGACGGAGCGGATTTGGTGGTTTGATTTTCTTGGAGCTTGATTTGATCTTCAATAACGCGATTCGTAGGCTTCACAGCTTGATTACAAATCAAATGTCGAGAATTTTAATGAACGCCAAAGAACACCGCAAGCACCATGGACGTGACCTGATGTAAATTTGGAAAGAACATCAATTTGCTAGCTTAGCATCTTGTTTGCAGATCAAAAGCCTTGATTTGGTTGATCTTTGTGAAGAATGTCGGGAACTTTGCCTTGATCATTGTGTATCTAACTTGGAAAAATGTCAATTCGCTAGTTTAGCACCTGAATTGCAAATCAAACACTTGAATTTGGTGATCTTCATGAAGAATGTGGGGATCTTTGCCTTGATCACTTTGAATCTTCTTGAGAGAATTTCAGAATTTTCTTCGCTCCTCTTGCTCTAAAGACTTCTTGTGCTTCGATGTGTATTGTGCTTCTAGAGAAAACCCCTATTTGTAGGTGTAGGGGAGCGTCTCTTGCCATGTTTTTCTTGATGAGGTGGCACAATTTGATTGGCCGACTCCTATTTGCTAGCAATTTATTTTCTTAATAAAAAGATGTGATTTGAATTGTCAAAATAACAATATATAGCTTTCCTTGCTTGTGAGATATTATTTTTATTGCCCAGACAATAATATCTTGTTTATTTGTTTGCAAGATATTATGTTTACTATCAAAATAATAATATCTAACTTATTTGTTTGCAAGATATTATATTTATTATCAAATTTTGTGATTTGACACTCGGCACCATGTGCTTGGCCCATAAAATATATATTAACATATCAATTAATTAATTATTTTATTTAGAAACTAAATTTAACTAAATTCCAAAAATAAAAATTAGAAAATATAATATTAATATTTAATATATTATTTGCTATGTGTAATCATTTAATTGGACATAAATTTTATTTGTCTACAATGATTTTAGTAGTTTTTTCAATCTTTGATATACTTATAGATTCTCTTTTTTATTCATCTACTCACAGCTTTGTAGGATGTGAGATATTAATTGGTTTTAATACTTTCTATCATTAGTTCACTTTTTAAAATTTTTTCGCTGGTGTACTTTGATTTTTCTTAATTTAGGGCCCGTTTGGATGGCTTAAAAAAAGTGCTTCTCTAATGGTGCTTTTTATAGTAGAGCTTTTTTTTAAGTCAAGCAGTTTTGGACTTGGATACAATAATTAAATGTGCTTTAAAAGTACTTTTATTTGAAGCTACTTTGGGGTAGCTTCTTAAAAAAACCAGTTTTGGGCTTTTTTTTTTGGCTTATACTTTTTTTAAAAAGCTCATCTAAGCACAATTTTTTTGCTGTGAAGTTCTTTTTTTCAAATAAAAAAAATGCTTATTCTCTAAAAAAATACCCATCCAAACAGGCTCTTATTCTTCTCTACAGTCCAATTTGTCTGAACTTAGTTTATATATATATATATATAAGAAAAAATTAAAATAAAACAAGTACGTTACTAACCAACAACCAATCGTATTTTTCTATAATTAAAAAACTCAAAATTACCAAAAATTAATATATGTATATATTGATCTCAGCCACTCGATTCTGATTCACTAAGTGACTAATTCAGATCGGATACAGTAATGACGCGTATGTCTATATATGCTCACATGCCTTTTTACTTGCATCCTAGAAAAAGTACTAAAAGGTATTTATGTTTTTAGTTGTAAAATAGGATTTTAGATCAATCAATAATTTTTTTAAATAGAAGACGATCTATTAAAATCAATTAATTACATCAATAAATTTAATTTATCAGTTATATTGATATTTTGATTGAAGAACAAACTACTATTACAATCAATCATACAAAATATAAAATAACTATAAATCAATACTTCAATTCATCAATCACATTCATATTCCAACTGCAAAACAAACTGAAAAATTATAGAGTAGAACAAAAAGCTAGTATTTAATACCAATGCCTATATTTATAAGAAATTGATCAATTGACAAATTTCAAATATATATATATCTATACTATTTATATTGTCATATTAAACGTGCGAGGTTTTTATTTTTCTTTTGGTGTTTTCAATTTCAATATTTCCAAAATATCACCATTAATTTTTCCTACTCTCCTCTCTCTATCCTTTTTATTTGAGTTAATTCCATTTTTAGTCCTATAGAAAATTTACTAATTCACATTTAGTCTCAAAGGATCAAAATTCTCACATTTAGTCCTATAGGATACGTTTTTTAGCCATATTTAGTCCCACCAGTCAAATTTTGATGGTCACTTTATGAAATTGGATGACGTGTTCGGCTACTAAATTTGTGTGGCATTTTTCATAATTTATTGGACATTTGGCACCTGACATGGCATTAATGAATGTATAATAAAAATTAAAAAATAGATAAAATACTTATTAAAAATATAAATATAAATTAGTTAATATAATTTAGAATTAAATACATCTACTACCCCTCTAAAATTACGAAACTACAGTTGATCCCCCAACAATTTTCAATATTACCAACCCATACCTTGAGGAATTTTAAAATTACAAATACCCCCCTGATCAGCCGGTTCCTGGTCATGGTGAGGGGAGATGGGTGGTTGGTTAGGGTGGGGGGTTTGATGAATTCAATAATTTTTTTTATAATTTTATAATTTACATTATTTATAATATGTATTCATCAATAATCATAATATATGTGTGTATTTACAATATTTTATAATACATATGTATGTATTATTATATTATTTTTATATATCAATTTTCTATATATATATATATGTTTTAAATTCTAAGTTAAATATTTATTTTTAATATGTATTTTTTATTATATAAATTTTATATTATTTAAATTTTTATATATTATTTCCTATTTTTTAAATTATATTTTATATTTTGAATGAATTGGCACCTTGTTACTACCATGTCTAGTGCCACATATGTGAAAAAAAAAATGCTATAAAATGCCACACAGATTTAGTCATCGAACATGTCAGTTATTTTTGTTAATCCATCATTAAAATTGGCTAGTGGGACTAAATGTGGCTAAAAAACCTACCCTATGGGACTAAATATGATAATTTTGATCCTATAGGACTAAATGTGAATTGGCAAATTTCCTATGGGATTAAAAATGAAATTAACTCATTTCTATTCTTTCCAAAATCCAACACCGTACTTTACTTTTTTTTATTTATATTTTCCCTTTTTATTATCATTTCTCTTCCATCCCCTCTCTCGCATTCCTCTTTTTCAGACTCTTGTTCGATTTTTAATTTTTTAATAAAAAATTTATTTTACTTCAATAAATATAATTGTAAATAATTAAAGAGATAGTATTAATAATACAAATAATTAAGGATGATTTATATTAGTATCGTAAACTTAATAAAAATTAATTTATACTATTAGAATCTTGTAATTTGATTAGATTATATCTCATTTTAATTTTACATACATCGGATATGTGCATACACTAGGTTTTATTGGGTGACTATCCATCAACCCAATCTGAGTAACCCTATACGTAACCCAATAAAATCATTAGTTACATTAATTTTTGAATAGAATTTGAAATACAAAGTATACATTTTGTCATAATAAGACCATTAACGGATTAAGGAGAAAAGATTTCATATTATGCATCAATAGAAGCAGGGGTAATGGAGAAGTCCGTATTTTTACTGATACACCAAGAGGGTGTTTGGCTAAGCTTATAAGCTCCTCAAAACATCTTATAAGATATTTGAGAGCTTATAAGATGGTGTAAAGTATTTGGCAAAAATTTTGGAGGTGGAGCTCATAAGCTCCTCAAATAAGATGTTTAAGAGTTTATAAGTTCTTTTTAAAAATGTAAAGAAGTAACAACTTATTTTTTAAGATCTACCAACCTCCTTTATTTCAACCAAATTAATTACAATATTGTCATTATTATTATCTTATAAGCTATACTCCTTATTTATCCAAACACTTTAATAACTTATTTTTAAAATAAAATCTAATATCTTATAAGCTCCTAAAACATCTTATAAGATATTTTAAATAAGCTTAGTCAAACACCCTCCAAATGTCTCATGTTTACACAAAAGGATTAACATTGCCAATTAATATCTAAAATAACTAACCAAATTAACTTCTCTTCGCTCCTCCCCACCTCCCTAAAGTTGGAGTTCGGTGGGCTGTTAAAAAGTCCAATTTCATAGATGGATAATAGAATGATAGAGAAAAAAACATACTGGAAGAAATTTTAGCCAAATGATCCAATTTTTTTTTATTAATCAATCCGTTATAATTAACCAGTTATATTAATGATCTATTACAATCCTGACATCATATTGGTTAGAATTTTTATATTTTTTATAAATGTAAAATAAATTGTTGCAATCAAACAACAATTATCATCAAACAACAACAAAATATAAATTATTATACAAAAAAAAAATTAAGATCAAATTAAGATAGAATTTACATTTAAAAACAATCAAATCAATAATTTTTAAATTATTAAACCTCTACCTTCTTATTATTGAAGCAATGCCTCAAGGGTTATTTTTTTTTTTTACTTATCCAGATTCCAGAACAAGCAGCATATCAATCGTATAAAAATTCCGACCAAAACGTGACAATGTGACGTATAGAAAATCTCTGTGACCCAATCACCGACGCATTCGGACAAAATTGTAAAGGACGAATCAAATCAAATCAAATCAAACCACGATATGGTCAATCCCGCACAGAACCGAATTGTTCAGACATCCAAATGTATTTCAAATACATTTTTATACAATAAAAATTGAAACAAAAATGAAATAGAAAATTTAATAAGGTTCCACAACACTTTATCACTCGGGAAAATTTTATATTATCCGGTTAGGTATCATTTAACTGAGGTCTTTCGTTTTTGAATTTAAATATAATAATATTAAAAATATTAAAAAAATAAAATTATTAAATTATCATACTTGATTCTACAGTTCAAAATCCAATTGAATAATTCTCTTCATTCTTGAATACTACCAATGTGTCTTTTATATGCAGCTCTCGTCAATTTGCGTCTCCTTCGTTCTCTCACAATTCACATTAAATAAATCATATAACAATTTTTCTTGTACCTGAAAAAGAGAACTCAAGAACTCAACATCATTCAAGGGCAAGTGGGCCCCGAAATTTAATAATGTAAGGATATAATATTGGCAGTACGTACGCATGCCACTACGTTAAGACACAAAAAGTTATTTGAAAGGGGAGTACGAATAGAAATAAATACATTATATACATGTGATAAGTTCATGCTATGAAATGTTCAGAACTATATTATATGATAATTATAAATATTTAGTGATGATTTTGTCACAAAATCATAGTAATTTTATCAATAAATTATCACAATAGGACTACATCAATTGTCAATAATGATAATTAAAATATTAATTATGATCACTATTGTTGAGTCATATTACTACAAGATAAAAATTATTGCCACTAAATCAATTTACTTAGTAATAAAGTCGAAAGTATTATTATCTTCTATAATTATTGATACAAATGTACTTTTTTATGATAATTTTTATATTTTATTATTAATATTATTTTTTCAGGTAGTGTGATACATATGTAGAGTTTTGAATGAAATCCCAACCTATCCTCCTTCAAGGAATCAAAGTTTCATAAATTGAAAGTTGATTATCAGACCCTATTTCATTAGAGTTGGTTAACTAGGGTTTTCGGTTTGGGAATAGGAACATAACATTAGAAAAATAATTTCAGATCTAGTACTCAACTCTGTTTGATATGTAGTACTACAAAAATATGTTTTCATCAAACAATAATTGTATAATTTATTGAAATATTTTTTATATTATGTTATAATTCGTTCATGTTAAGATACATATCATCACTACTAGAAATAGGGATCTAGTAATGGATTTGGCCACGAAAAAATTCCGTGGCTAAAAACAACGTGGCTAAGCTTGGCCACGGATATCTAGCCACGGACTGCCTCGGAAAAATCCGTGGCCATTCTCAACTTTGGCTACGGATTTTTCCGTGGCCAAGTCTTTTTTTTCCGGTTAAAATACAATATAACCATGAAAATATCTGTGGCCAAAATAAATAATTTTTTAATAATATTTGAATTTGGCCACAAAAAAATCCGTGGCTAATGCTTATTTTTTTTAAATATATAACTTAGTCATGGACTAAAGTAAATAATTTCTAAAAAAAAATTAAATTTAGCTAAAACAAATCCATGGCTATGATCAGGTTTTTTTTAAAAAAAAATTATATTTGCCCACGTAAAATTCCATGGCTAATATTTATTTTTTTAAAATATAAAACATAGCCACGGATTTATCCGTTGCTAAAGTAAATAGTTTTTTAAAAAAATTAAATTTAGCCACAAAAAAATCCGTGGCTATGATAATATTTTTAAAAAAAATTATATTTGGCCACGGAAAATTCCATGGCCAATATTTATTTTTTTTAAAAAATAAAACCTAGTCACATATTTTTTTGTCGCCAAAATTTAAAATTTTTAAAAATATTAATTTTTGGCTACGGAAATTTTTTTAAAAAAAAATATTTAGCTACGGAAATTTTCATGGCTAATTGTCCTATGTGTTTTGTGGTGCATTTTGTTTTAATACACCCCAAAATCTATAAATTTATTTCACAAATCTAAAATACCAACAAACTATCAATTAATATAATACTAATAATCCACAATCCATAATCATCAAATACAAATAATCTACGGAATTAGTATTCATTCTACCACATAGTATCATACCAGTCATAATATATCATCAAATATATATACTATTAAGTAATATAAGTGTATCGATATATTATCCTACCAATTAAACACAATAATTAACATATATAACAATTCCTAATCGTCACATTCACCACCACCACCACCATCATCATCATCATCTCCATCTTCATCTTCATCATCATCACCACCATTGTCGCTTTTGTTTTCATCATGAGCAACTGGAGTTGACAAAGTGGCTTGATCTTTACGTTGCGGAGTTAATTTACTCTTGATTTTTTTGATGCTAGCCGCCATCTCGAACATGGTCGTTTGAAAGATTGAAATCTCCCTACTATGCTTTTGTTCCCTACTAGTGCTTCAGCATTTGTGTCTCAGGGTCTACCCAAGTACTAAAGTTAGTCCACGTACTGGAAAGGTTCAACAATCATAGTAGAGGATCAATCGGGAACACCATACCACCAACCCTTCTTGGGATTGTCAATTGTCTTCTTTCAAATCTCAAACGAAGAGAAAAATAATTAGAGTTTTACGTAATGTATATTTTTAAATAATGCACATATATAAAAAAATTAATTTTTAATTTTACCTCCAACTTGTGTGGCTGCTGAATAGGGCCTTCTTGTGCATTCTCGGTAGCTCGGGCACAAGCTTCATCATAATTAGTTCTAAAGCTAACTTGTAAAAATAACATCCATAATTTTTTTTCCAAATGTACTTAATAATAATATATAAAGATAAACAAATCCTTGCACTCACCAATGTTGACTTTGCTCGCTCATCCACAAAATGCTCATTTTCATTCTCGTTTACCCAATAATGGAGAGCCTCAAATGTTTCATCAACAGATGGTTGATATCCTAATTTAGTGGTCATAAATTAACAAACTTTTTAAAATATAGAAGTAAGGACAACACAAGATGACAAAAAAATAAAATTATATCACTTAATTAAATAAAGTACAAAGAGAAAATAACTACTTACCAAATGATCTTGTCACCTGAGATGAGATATTAAACCACCCTTATGGCCAAGGAATCCCTTTCTGTCGCAATTTAATGCTCTAATTGCTTTGTTCTGCTGGATTATCCTTTGAAATTCTTGTGCATCCCATATCACCCATAAATCATCTCATGATTCTTACCCAACAACAAACCTATATACTCTAAACATCCACCCCAACAACAAAACTATTTACTTTAAGCATTCACACCAACAACAACAAAACTATAATAAATTTTCAAAACATGTAAATAAAAATTTTCCAATATTTTTTTCCCAATTTTTCAAAACACTTCTACAAAAAATTCTCCAATTCTCCAAAATATGTAATTAAAAATTCCCCAACATGTAAATAAAAAATTCTCAATAACAAAACTATATACTCAACTTTACAATTAAATAAAAATATACAACATTAAAGTACATTTTTAATAAAAATTCATGCATTGTTCAAACTTTACCTCCACGGATTGTATATATAAGATTCACCTAAAAAATAACATATAAACACCAAAAACACACAAAATAAAATTTATACTCAAAATATTTAAAAACAAAAAATTGAAAAAAAAGTGGGGTGGCGGTTTTTGGGGTGGTGGGCCGTGGGGAGGGGTAAAGGTGAGCTGTCGGCGCCGATTCCGGTGGCTTCACCAGGCGGCGGGTTGGGGGAGAAGAGGGGAGGGAGTAGGCGTGGCTAGGTGAGGGAGAAGAGAAAGGAAGCACCTCCACTGGTTGCGTTCCTCAGCGGCAGCGCAACAGGAGTTGGGGGGGGGGGAGGGGAGGGTAAGGGTATTACCTCTTTATGGGGGGAAGAAAAAAGTTGTTGGAAAAAAAGGTAAGTGTTGGTTTTATATCAGTACTTAGCCATAGAAATATTCAACTTAGCCATGAATTTAACCGTGGCTAAGTGTGTTATCTAAAAAAAAATTAATTTATATTTGTGTTATTTTAGAAAAATTAATTTTAATTTAGCCGCAGATTTGCCCGTAGCTAAGTGTGTTATTTAAAAAAAAATTAATTTATGTTTAGGCACAGATTTATCCGTAGCTAAGAATGTTATTTTTTTAAACAATTAATTTTTATTTAGTCACGTATTTATCTTTGGCTAAATGATTATTTTTAAAAAAAATAGTTTATATTTAGCCATGTATTTATCCGTTGCTACAAATTTTATATTTTAAAAAAATTAATTTATACTTAGCCGTGGATTAACTATGATATTTAAAAAAAATTAATTTATACTTAGCCACGGATTAACTATGTTATTTTAAAAAAAATAATTTATACTTAGCCACCGATTTATCTGTGGCTAATTGATAATTTATATTTAGCCACGAATTTATCTGTGGCTAAGAACGTTATTTTTTAAAAAAATTAATTTTTATTTAGCCACAGATTTATCCGTGGCTAAGTGTGTTATTTCAAAAAAATATTAATTTTAATTTAGCCATGGATTTATCAATAGCTAAAGTGTGTTATTTTAAACAAAAATTAATTTATATTTAACAACGGATTTATCTGTGGCCAAGAATGTTACTTGTTAAAAAAATAATTTTTATTTGTCAGTGGCTAAATGTGTTTTTTTTTAAATTAATTTATATAAATCCTTGGCTAAGAATGTTATACTTAAAAAAAATTGATTTATACTTAACCACGAATTTGTCCATGGCTAATAATGTTATTTTTGAAAAAAATTAATTTTTATTTAGTCACTGATTTATCCATGGCTAAGCGTGTTATTTTTAAAAAAAATAATTTATATTTAGCCACAGATGTGTTATATTTTAAAAAAAAATTAATTTATATCCGTGGCTAAGAATGTTGTATTTGAAAAAATAAAACAATATTTAGCCACGGAATTATATGTGGCTAAATATGTTATTTTTTAAAAAATTAATTTTTATTTACCCACGAATTTATCCATGGCTAAGTCTGTTATTTTTTTGAATAAAAATATTTAGCCACAGATTTATCCACGGTTTAATATGTCGTGGCTAACAATATAAAAATTAATTTTTTTTAAAGTTAACATTGTTATCCACAACTTTATCCTTGGCTAAATAAAAATTAATTTTTTTAAATAGTAACATATTTAACCACGAATAAATGCATGGCTAAATATTGTTTTATGTTTTTAAATATAACATTCTTAGCCATGGATAAATCTGTGGCTAAGTCTTTTACATTAAATATAAAAAATTTATGAAAATAAAAATAAATGAAAATAAAATAAAAATAAAGACCTTAAAAAAATTAAAAATGGAAAATTATCTGAATTTTGATTATTAAAATAAAAATAAAAATAAAACAATACTTAGACACAAAAAAATCCGTGGCTACGTAAAAAACTAATTAAATAAAAATAATGTAGCCACGGTTTTTAACATGGCTAAAACATTTTCTTCAAAAGAACAAAATAAAAATAGTAAATATAAATTAGCCACAGATAAATCTGTGACTAAATTAAAAAAAATAACAATAAGCTTAGCCACGGATTGTCCCGTGGCTCAGAGTCAAAATTAATAATTGATTTTTTTTCAAATTGAACGTTTAAGTTAATTAGTTTAGACAAAGTTGTACAATTAGTATAATATAATTTGAAACTTACTCAATATAAATGAATTAATTTTTTTAATTAATTTTTTGATAATTTGTGATAAGTTAATTAACGTCAGTATATAATAGTTACATAACTATAAAATCATTCATATATTTGTGCGTGTAAATATATATATATATGTATCGCTAGAAAGAAAAACGTAATTCTTGAAATAAATTGGAATATTTAACCCATAATTTAAAATTTGTTGAGGGATAGTTGTAAAATATGATGAGTATAATAAAAACATTTTGAATTTGAAATGGTTTAAACCAATAAATTCTAAAAATGTGGAATCGAACTATTTTCTACAAATATTGGTGACGTAACTAGCGACGAAAAAGCCATCGCTGAGAGAAGTCTTTGGTGGCGACAGAAATTTTCTTGGCTAGTTCCGTCGCCACTTAGTGAAAAATGGGGCACCAACTTTAGTGCCAAGCTAGTCACGGATTTTGCACATTTAGCCACGAAAAAATCTGTGGCTAGATTTTTTTGTGAAAATTCTCAATCGTGGCTAAAACCGTGGCTATTGCCTACTGATATTGAGCTTACAAAATTGGGTCTCTCTTTCTATTATAGTTAATTGAAAATAAATAACTTATCGTAATTCCATAATTCAAGCACTCATATTTTTAGAGTCCGTCTGAATGTGCTCTTTTTAGAAGAAAGCACTTTCTTTTTTTGAAAAAAAAAGTAGAAGCAAAGTGGCTTTTTTTAAGCAATTTAGAGAAGCTTAAAAACACACACATTTTAAAGTATTTTTAAATTATTACATCCAAATGTGAAATTATTTAAGTCTTTTTAAAAAAATCAATTTTAAAAGGAATGCTTCCACAAACACTTTTATTATTAAAAAAAAAATGTGTCTAAAAGGACCCTTGATCCCTTCTGTTATACTTACGAAAAAAAAATAAACAAAACAAAAGTTGGAATAGGTTAAATAGGCATGATGACCCAAGAGGAATCCTCATAAGTTCTCTTCAGAGATTTTAGCTAGTTAGAGGTTATCTCTGCAACTTTGCTCTCATTTTCCCCCTAGATGGCAAAAATCGAACTGATATCATCATGTCTCGTTCCAATAGCGGCCAATACTTCCATTACCAAAATGGAGCTAACTCAATGGAATTTGCAATTCCTCCAATTTGACCCTATTCAAAAAGGGCTTTTCTTTTACAAGCCTAAATCACAAGAATTCCAAAGCATCATTAATCACCTCAAAAACTCGCTCTCCCGTACGCTAGATTTCTTTCCTCCACTCGCGGGCCGCTTAGGTGTGATAAAAAATAAGGACAACACGATTTGTTACTTCGTCGACTGCAATAATGTTGGAGTCGAATTTACTCATGCAGTTATCAATACACTATCTGTATCTGACATTTTGGGCACCACATACATACCAGAAATAGTCTCTTCTTTATTCCCACTCAATGGTGTACCCAATTATGAAGGCGTCACAAAGCCTTTGCTCGGCGTCCAAGTCACCGAGCTTGTCGATGGCTACTTCATAGGCTGCACAGCAAATCATGTCGTAGTAGATGGCACATCTTTCTGGCATTTCTTCAACTCTTGGTCAGAACTATCTCGCGGTTTTGATGAAATATCAAAAATCCCGGTATTCGATCGTTGGTTTTCCTAACAACATTACCAATTATAACATCCCCCTTCCTCCATTGGAGCAAAATCTATTGCAAAAAATTGTCTCACCTCCATTACTCGAAAGGGCTTTCCATTTTAGCAAAGAAAGTGTGGATAAACTCAAATCTAGGGGCTAATGCTGAAGCTGGGACTGACAAAATATCATCTTTACAAGCAGTCTCGGCTCATATATGGCGAAGCGTTATACGTTTCAGAAAAAGAATTAATCATATTTTGAGCAACCAAAAAGAAGCTTACTACTTTTTACCAGTAGGTGCAAGACCAAGAATCCCTTTGCCGGATGGCTATTTTGGGTCGGCCGTTTATATTGTGAAAACTGCGGTTAGTTAAGGCTGAGCTCATGCAGAATGGATTGGGGTATGCTGCGTTGAAGATCAACGAGCTGGTTGCTCAGCAAAATAAGGAAGCAGCAATAAAATTCGTGGAAGATTGGGTGAAAAATCCAAAGGTATTGACAAACGGGAATATATTAGTTTTCTTATCTCAAGTTCTCCTCGGTTTGACGTGCATGGCAACGATTTTGGATGGGGGAAACCAATTACTGTGAGAAGTGGAAGAGGGCAAAAACTAGATGGGAAGATGACAGTTTTTCCAGCGGCCGAGCCCGGCGGCATCGACGTAGAAGTTTGCTTGGCCCCGGAGACGTTGCATGCAATGGAAGATGATGCAGAGTTCATGGAAACTGCAGTTTAGACCATTTAATTTGAATAATAATATTTTATTTTTTCATATATTACGCATGTGAAAATAATATTTTATTTGTAACTCCACATCAACGCGATCACTGGATCCAATCAGATTGGGCATAAATTGCAAATTTTGCATAATATGCAGGGTGAAAGATAACCGACAAAAATTGTAAATTTCCCTTTTCGGAGATGCTTTGCCGTTTCGGTTATGATTTGACCTAAATTGTTGTTGACATGGGTTAATTTGTTCGTGACGGGAAATTCTTACTCGCTTCAGGTTCGGTCACATCGAGACTAATCACGTAGCGAGCGTTTTAGATTTGCCATGTATGTAATTGGTGTAGAGTTTAGGGAGAATAACCAATCACATGACAAGTGTATTAACACTTGCTACATGATTGGTTAGGTACAGCTAAGCTGAGTTTGGGCAAAAATTTTCCGTTTGTGACATAGCTATTAAATATAAACTAATATATAATATATTTTGAACATTAGTATATATATATATAATAAACATAAAAAATATTAAATGTAAATTACAAAATATAAAAGATAAAAAAAACTAATTAAATACAAATAATATATATTATAGAAAATATATAATTTCATTTATCCCCCCTCAAAAACCCCAGAAAAATAAAAAAGACTGAGAAAAAAAAAGCCACACATTCATGCTCACACACCTGAAATTAACTCAGAAAATTGAATGAGTATTTAAACTGAACGTATAATTGGGTTGCCATAAGACGTAGAATGATTCTATAAGATAAATTTTGAGGCAAAACGACTGAAGGCGTCGCAATCGCTGTGCTGCCTCATGGCATTGTACGGTGTGGATTTTTTTTTCTCTCTCCCCCTACTTTTCAAACTCGAGTGGAGTGGGGGTGTGGGGTAGGTTGAGGTGTTTTGAGAATATGTATTTATATATATATATATATATATACATATTTTTTTTATTGTTTGGTACAAAGTATAAATGTCTTATTTTTACAGCATTTTATAATTTTTTATAGATTAACATGTATTGATTCTATTTCTCTACATATATTATATTTTTTATACTCTATGTGAAATTTTTATATAGTGGTTTCCCATAAATTATATTTTTTAATTTACATTTTCTATCGCATATTTTTTATATCAGTCAATTTTTTATATATTATTTTCTTAAAATTTTATTTTTCATTTACATTTTTAATATTCTTTAATTTTTTATGTCATGTCATTACTAAAAATATCAATTCATGTTATTCGTCTGACAAATCATTACCAGGAAATGCTAAAATCATCTTTGTGGCCTGCCACATGAGCAAATTTGGTTGGAAAATCTTAATTTGTGGTTGATGGGATGCAACGTACTAATTTTGTATTTAATTATTCTGTGAGATTGAATGCGGGACCAAAAATGGAAGTTAATGGAAATTATTTGAAAAGAAAGCAATATCTCTCTTCTAATTGTTGTAGAAAAAAATTTAGAAAAACGCTTTGTGAGGAAAAATAGAAAAAAAATTAAAAAGAAAATCATGTGACACATTGAGTAATTTATTTTTCTTTGTAGACAAAAATGCAACTTCCTTTCTGTGAATTGATATGTTTTGAATTTTTGCCCTCAGAATTATGGTTTTTTTTTTTTTGAGTTTTCATCCTCTAATTTTTTGGATTTGACAAATTTCATTATATTTTCACCGAAATTTCAATCTTTCAATGATACCTTGCTGACGAGACACAATTTGGGGGATTTTCTCAAAGTTACCTCCATTTTTGCTAATGTGATCGGTTATGTGTCACCTAACTTGACATTTTTTCGAAAGAAAATAAAAATGAAAAAACACAATTAATAGCCAACTAAACTTCCCATTACAAATTAAAGGAAAACAAAAAAACCAATCTCTCTCTCTCTTCATAAATTATTATAGTTGTTACTTAGATATTTACAACACTCTTCAAACGGACGGGATCCCCTACCCCAAAACGATGCCCCATCTCATGCCCATACTCTAAATTAGTGACACGTGTAAATCTTTAAGATTTATTTGACGGTAGATTGTTTATTTATGTTAATTATATTTTTTTCGTATATCTCAACTGATAAGTAAATCTTAAAGATTTACACGTGTCACGAATCTAGAGTATGAAGCATGAGATGGGGCATCGTTTTAGGGTAGGGGATCCCGTCCGAGTAAAACCAACAGAAGTTTATACAAAGTTCAACGCATGAATCAAAATGTTCTGTTATTTAATTGTTACTTGAGTAAAACTTCATCTATAATAAACAATATGCGTGGGATGAATAATGCACTATAACAATAGTTTTCAGTCTGCTTTAAGCTTCGTTTTGAGACTTAGGAAAACTTTTTTCCAAAAAGGAGTAAAAGCCATCAATGATTTGAAAGTTCTTATTTTAATATATATTAATTGATAATAAATATTTATTCTTTGTTATAACATCATTGATCAAACCTTAACAGTAACAATAATTAATTTTCAAATTAACAAATGCATAATATTTAAATCGACTCTTGTAGCATTTAGTAATCTACTAGCATGTACTACGTGTTATGCACGAATATCATAATTTATTGTACTATATAAAAAGATAAAAAAAAATACTATTTATATAAAACAACGTTTACTCTAAATAATTTTCAATGCAATTCAAAAATTAAATAACTAATAATATTTACTCATACTTAAAGTTTTTAAATTTAAAAGGAACAAAAAAAGTATTGTCGTGTCAAAAAAATCATATCAAAAAAATTAAAATCTAAATATATGATCCAAACTAAAGTTATAAATAAAATTTTTAGATATATTAAAGTTATGAATATTAAACTATGAGCTACTCTAAGTTAATAAATCACAAAATAATGGATTATTATCCACATTGGAAAATGTGACACCAAAATTTTTTTTACGCACCTAAAGATACTACAAGAAAACACAATTTTTTCGGCGAAATTTTCGGCAGAAATATATATATATTTTTTTTTAATTAAATAAATTTTCGGCGGAATTTCCCGCCGAAATTCCGCCGAAATTATTATTTATTTATTTATTTTTTTAATTAAATATATTTTCGGCGGAATTTTGGCTGGAAATTCAGCAGAAATTTAATTTATATTTTTTGAAAATAAAATTTCAATTGCCCAACCTAGGAGTCGAACACGGGACCTCGCCCCAGCTCGCACGCACATCCGTACACGCGCTCGATATTATCCCAGTTTTTGGGGCTGCTAGGAGTCAAACCTTCGACCTCTCAGTTGGCAAACAACTCTCTTACCGTTGAGCTATGTTCACTTTGTTGTCATAATTCAATACATTATATATTTATATCATACAACAATTCAAATAAAAATAATTAATAATAATAATAATGCATTTTTTATTTATTGAAAATTTTAATAATTTTTAATTTTTAAAAAAATTATATATATAATACATAATATTATATACACATATATAGCATACGAAAATTCATTTCATTCTAATAATAATAATAATAATAATAATAATAATAATAATAATTTTATAATAATAATTCAAATAAAAATCAAAATTCTAAATTTTAATATATTCTAAAAATATATAAAATTATTATTATTTTTTATTTAAAAATATTTATTTTTAATTTTTTAAATTTTTCGGCGGATTTTCCGCCGAAAATCAGCCAAAAAATATAAAAAATAATATTTTTTATTTATTTTTAATTTAAAAAATATTAATTTTTATTTATTTTTAATTTTTTAATTTTTCTGCAGAAATTCCGCCGAAAATCCACCGAAAAATTTAAAAAATATTAATTTTTATTGATTTTTAATTTAAAAATTATTAATTTTTATTTATTTTTAATTTTTTAAATTTTTCAGCTGAAATTCCCCCAAAAATCCGTCGAAAAATTTAAAAATATTATTTTTTATTTTTTTTTATTTTTTCGCCGAAATTCCGCCGAAAATTGAGCGTTTTCTTGTAATGAGATATATATATATATATATATATATATATATGGGGATGTAAATCATCATAAAATAAATTAAAATTAAAATTTAGTTTACAAAAAAAGAATAATTATAAAAATATAAATAAAATAATAATTAAATTATGAAACACCAAGTACTCTTAATGTATCTTAGGTATTGTGAATCTTCTTTTACAATATCTTCAAAGAAACTTTTTGCCCTAAACTTGAGTAAGATGAATTTTAGATGTTGTGAACATTTGAATATCCTTTCATATCTCTCTTGTGGTAAATAATCTTCTTTCATATTTAATTCATTTTCTAATAAATCTTTTAATTATAAAATATCTTACTTAGTGACAATCAAAAATCATAAAAAAGTGGAAGTATGTAATTGGATATGCTAGTATATAAGTAAGTGGATAAGTGGGATAATTAAGTTTTTAATTATTGTTATTATTATTTCAAAAGACCTATCCAATCAATTTTTTTACTTAAAAAATTCAAACATTTGGGAGATCAAAATTAACGAGATTGTAGTTAAAGATCGCTATCAAAATTATTTTGTGGCATATTAGATGATTTTGGTTAAAGATCACTGTAGTATATATAAACTTTTTATAATGTACATATAGCATTAAACTATAAACAACAATAAATAAATAAAATAGGTTTATTAGGAAGTAAAGAACAATAAATAAAGAAAATTTGAATATGTTGACAATTTAATACCAAAAAAATTAAAGATAATTGTTGATATTATTGTGTCCACAGTTTTTAATCCTTTTAAAATTATAATTTAATTTGGAATATGACATATCATATTGAAAGACAGTTTTTCAAGTTTGAGTTACATAAATTTTAATTTGAATGCTTTTATTTTTTTTTTAATTTTAGAGGAGAAAATTACCATAGAGGACATTATGTTGATATTTACATTCCTAACATTTCTTAAATCATAATTAATTTGAAGGCATTACATAATATTATAATTAGAATTTTCTTTATGTATATGTTTTTATTAAAGGCTACTATACTATTATATATTTGAAGGAAGTCTTTTGACCACAATGTGTAATTTTGACCAAATTCTCAATTCTTAAAATTTTGAATTATTTTTAATTATTTAAAATGAATTATTTGATTGGTTGGCATTAATTGTAAATTTCTTAATTTTTTCTCTCCTAATCATTGAAATTCACCAACTAGGGGCTTTTTAAAATAAGTTTAGGTCGTACAGGTTTATGTGAGGTAGATTCTCTTTATTTGCCATGTGTTTATTTTTACTTATTAAGCCAGTTTAAGAATTGAATTTTTATAGGTAATCGGCTAATTACCGTCTCTCTCTCTCTCTCATGCACTTGGCTTCTCTCTCTTCTTTTGTTCGATAACTACTCCCTATATCTTCTCTCTAATATCATTGTCTACAATACATCATCCCTATAGCTCAAAATAAATATAAAATGTTCCTTTTTTTAATAAAAATATGAAATATTGCTTGCTAATAGAAATATAAAGCAAAATGATTATATCTCGTCATTATGTATAGATAATTACAATAAACATCAACAATGAGTGTCCTTGAATTAAAGATAGTTGCAACTTTAAAAAATAACTATAATTATTGTATAATTTGTATGATACACATCTAATTTTTTATTATGCATTAATTATTATCTTTTTTTTTTGGTATAACTCAATAATAATTTGTTAACCTGTGTGGATCACTTGTACAGATAACCTAAACCAACAAAATTTGAATAGAAAGTCATGGAGCCCCATAGAGTTGTCAAATGGGTCGGACTGGGTAGCCTTGTTATGAGGTGGGCCAGGTCTGGGCCGGACTTGGAATGGTGAGGCTAGGCCCAGCTCGGCCCATGAACCCAAGTCTAGTGGGCTAGGCTGGACTTTTTCAGGCTGGGCCTAGAAGGCCTAACAGGTTAGGCTCGATGGGCCTGCATTTTTTCTTTTGGTTTCACTTTAAAAAAATATTTTTCTTCCATGTTTCGTGTCATATAGCTAAATATTAATTAGTATTTTTTAGTTAAAATTATGGAAGTACTTATTACCTTTTTGTTATAGTTTTCAATAATAAAATGAAAATTAACTTTACTATATAAAAAAAAACTCCAATAACTTTTATTAAGTTCATAATATTGTAGTGTCAATATGAGAACTAAAAAAATATTACATAAAGATTTAATAAAAAGAATCACTTACTACATCTAATACAACTTTAATCCGAAATCATCTGCCAACGCCTTCATATATATGGTATTAGATATATATATATATATGTCAAGTATATATATCATATACATATATATATATATCAATATATATGTCAATATGTATCTATTACATATATGTCGAAGTATATATATCATATATCAATATATGTATGTCAATACGTATCTATTATATATATGTTGAAATATATATTTCATATATCAATATATGTATGTCAATACGTATCTATTATATTATATATATATATATATATCTAAACATATATATAATATCCTATATATATGTACGTATACATCTCATATATATTAATATATTACATATCTAATCCTCTATAATCTATATGATATAACTATATATCAATATATTACATATCTAATATATGTTAGATATGTATTGTACGTATATATCTAAATATCTAATCATATATATTATATACCAATCATCTATATGAGATAAATATATATCAGTATATTATATATCTAATATATATTATATATGTACATATATATCTGATATATATACATTTAATTATATGCACATACTCAAATAGAAATAAGTATATCTAATCTTGTATGTATATAATATATCTAATCATTTAGTATATATATCAATATATATAATATACATATATTAGTATATATATTAAATATATTCTAAAGTCATGGGTCGGGCCTAAACTGGGTCAGTCATGGGCTCGGGCCTAGGTCGGGCGGGGCTGGGCTATCTCTATCAAACCTAATAAGGGTCCACAATACAACCCCTGAACCAGTCCAGCCCGTCAGTTACTATTCATGGGTCTGTCTAAGATCGGGTTGGGCCATCGGGTTTGTGGGCCAGCCCGACCCATTTGACATCTCTAGAGCCACACCGACGCACACAGACGAAATTATAAAGGACAAATCAAATCAACCACGATATGGCCAATCCCATAAAGGATCGGATTGTTTAGGCATGTATCAAAATGTATTTAATATGTCCCTGTATAAAATAAAAATTGAAACAAAAATGAAACAGAAAATTTAAAAAGGTTCCACAACACTTTATCACTTAGGAAAATTTTATACTATCAAGTTAGGTATTATTCAACTGAGGTCTTTTATCCTTAAATTTGAATAAAATAATATTAAAAAATATTAAAAAAACTATTAAATTATCGTACTTGATTCTACAGTTCAAAACCCAATTGAATAATTATCTTATCAACAATGTTTTCAAAATCGGACTAGACCAGCCGGTCCGACCGGTGACAGGTACCTGGTTTGGTCCGAACTAGCCTCCATAATTGGAATCGACTCGGCCAGACGCAAACCGAAAAAAACCGATCGAACTGGTCCCGATTCACAGATCAGTTCAATTGGCCGTTTAAAAAGTTTTTTTTTTCTCTAATTAAAAGTTAAGGTCCTCTATTTTGATTTTTTTTTTTTTCTGAACAAAATAGAAACAACTTACTTCTTTTTTGTTTCTGTATGCGTGAACAGAACAGAACCTTAGCCGTCGTCTGCTATACCATCTACCGTTCGTCCGCCGCCAGTCATCCGTCGCCTCGCCTCTCTGCCAACCATCTGCAACAACTAGGTAAGGTTTCTTTTCTTTTTCCCTTTTTTTTTCATTTTTTTGTTTCTTTTTGGAAGGATTTTTGGAAGAAAAAATGTTGAAAAATGTAGAAATACAAAGTCACAAAGGCTTTTTGGAAGAAAAGTGTAGAAAGTGAGTGAAAAAAAGGTTTCTTTTTTTATTTCTAATTTTTACTGGAAGAAAAGTGTAGAAATACAAAGTAAGGTGTAGAAAGTATAGAAAAATGTAGAAATACAAAGTGTAGAAATACGAAGTAACAAAGGTTTCTTATTTTGGGTTGAGGCGTGAGAAATGACCAAGTCCATAGTGTGAAAGTGAGTGAAAAAATATGAATAAAAAGCTGTAGATTTAGGAGCACTTGCTTTGTTGACAGAAACAGAGTCTACCTCAAATAATTTATTGACCATGAATATGAATCCAGCTAGTATAGAAGCTGCAAATGACATAGGAAATTTGAAAATCTATAATAATATTGTTGAGTTTTGATTTCTTAATTTACAATTCTTAATGATAAGTTGGATTTTTATTAAATAGTAAGGTAAATTTTTTGTTTGGTTTATTATTATTATTGAGTTTTCTCTAATATTTTTTTATGTATTTGTGATTTTTTATATAAAAAATTAATTTAATAATTATTATATATTTATGATGTCACACTGATTAAATCGATGATCGAATCGATCGAACCAAGAATTAATAAAACCGTTGATTCTATGTCCTGTCCGATTTTCAGAACATTGCTTATCAATGTTGAATACTGTCAACTTGTCTTTTATGGGAAGTTCACGTTAATTTATGACTCCTTTGTTCTATCACATCAAATAAATCATATGACAATTTTTCTTGTACCTGAAAAAGACAACTCAACGACTCAACATCTTTCAAGGGCATGTAGGCCCCAAAATTTGATAGTGCCGGGATATAATAATGCAGTACCTACGGATGCCGCCAAGTTAACATCCCGAATAACAAAAAAACATCCCAAAATCTGTAAAAAAAATTTACAAAACTAAAATACCAACAAACTATCAATTAATATAACATTAATAATCCATAATCATCAAATACCAATAATCTACAAAATTAGTATTCATTCTACCATATAGTATTATACAAGTCATAATATATCATCGAATATATATACTATTAAGTAATATAAGTGTACCAATATATTATCCCACCAATTAAACACAACAATTAACATATATAACAATCCCTAATTGTCACATTCACCATCATCTCCATCATCTCCATCATCATCACCACCATTGTCGCCTTTGTTTTCATTATGAGCAACAAGAGCAGACAAAGTGGCTCGATCTTTACGTTGCAGAGTTAATCGACTCTTGATTTTTCTTATGCTAGCCGCCATCTCGAACAAGGTCTTTTGAAGGATTTAGATCTCCCTACTATACTTTTCTTCGAGATCGGCAATCTTCAAATTGTACTTCTCCTCTAGCTCGCTTACCTTCTACTTCAGCACTTGTGTCTTAGGGTTTACCCAAATATTAAAGTCAGTCTATGTACTGGAAATGCTCGACAGCTATAGTAGAGGGTTGATTAGGAATACCATACCACCAACCCTTCTTTAGACTGCCAACTGTCTTCTTTTAAATCTAAAATGAAGAAAAAAACAATTAGAGTTTTATGTAATGTATATATTTTTAATAATGCAAATTTTTAATCTCGCCCCCCCTTTGCCCTAGCCGCGCCCACCCTAATCATCCCCCCCAGTCGCCCCCACTCCTAACCGCCATCACCACCGCCCCCTCTCCATCTTCCGATCTCTCTCTCTCTTTCTCTCTCTCCCGATCCTGATTATGATCTCTCTCTCCATCTCCCCTCCATCACCGTCGCCCCCTGTTGCTCCCCAACTGCAACCCCTCTCCATCTCCCTCTCTCTACCTCCCTCTATATCTCTCTCTCTCTCTCTCTCTCCAAGTATGTTATTATATACATAGATATAACTATAGATATACAATATATATAATGTATCTATACTTGTGTATATACACATATATTTGTATAATATATATCTATTTATAATATATATATATATATATATATATTTGTATCAGATACGTAAGGTTTATATATATATATATATACACTTGTGTATATACACATATATTTGTGTAATATAATTGTATATATACGTTTTCCCTCAAATTTAATCTTATGTGGCAAGGAAAATAGATATGTGTATTGCCACATTAAAAGAAAAGCCAACTGGATGTCCAACTCATCGAAAATGGCGGGAAAATTGCAAGTTCCGGTCAATTTGGCTGCCACGTCGGCACCGACGAGAAGTTATGTCCAAAATCGGACCATAATAAAAAAATTGATAATCGGAGAGGGCAAAGTTGAGAAAATTAAAACAAAGAGGGCAAAATCAAAAATAGGTTAAACTTAGAGGACACAAATTACAATTATGCCTTTATAATATCTAGAAAACTTACACACTAGAATAGAAGAAATAGATTAGATAATATATTTCCTGTAATTATATAAAACTTTATAAAAACAATAAATATTAGTAAAATTTTACTATTATTCAAACTAATTATTGATTAGCAAAACAATAATTAGTTAAGAAACTAACAAAAAACTATGACAAAAAAAAAATATTAGAAAGTAAAATATTAGCAAAATACATCTTAAAAAGAATATAAGTCTATGTCTATGCTATTACATATTTGATGACGGTCTATGACTAAAACAAACTCAAACTTTGGCTAAATTTTAAATTCTTAGAACTTTGAATTATTTTTAATTGATAAATCAACTTTAATTGTTGTTTAATTTTAATTATGGATTTCCTTTCTCGATATTCTTGGAAAATCAATCTAATTTATTATTTTCTTGATTCTTTAGATCATTCAAATTTTATTAACTTAATCACTCTTCTTTAATATGCACTTTTCCATATTTATCTCTTTCTTTAATTTTATATTTTTCCTCTTTATTTAACACAACTATGAAAAAGTTTTATCCCAACCATAAATTTGAAACATAATGAGGAGATCAAACATCCCCTCCCCTACATGAACATTGAAGAAGATTTGTTGAGTCTCCTTTCTTCAATTATAAAATTTATTAGTAAGTTTTTCACTTTTCATCCCCAATAATCTTCTATGAGTAGCTTTATTTTGTTATACTATTTTTATTTCTTGATTGGTACTTAATTTTTATGATCATCTTTTATTTTTAAATAATATCACTATTATTGTATTTTCTTTTCTTTGTTCTTCCTTCTGTTTTTAATTTTTTTTTGTTATACTTTCTTTATTATGTTTTAGATTGTATATGTGTTTTTCGAGTGGGTTGAAGGGATTTGTTTGATTTATTAGCTAAATCTTTTTTTTTTCCTCTATAAATTGATAACTCTCTCATCATTTAACTTTTACTTTTATCCATATCTTTATGCGTTTCATAATTTTCACTTAATTTTCAGTCTTCATATTCAAGTTTTTTTGATTTTTTTCTTAAAATCATTTGACTTTTTTTTAGTTCATTCTATTCTCAGTTTAAGTGGTTTATTTATCTAGTCAAACTTTTATAGATATATTTTCTCCTTCTACCTTTTTCTCTATTGTCATTACCTTTTTTTTTTCCCTACTTTTGTCATTACTTTAATTATTACTCAAGTTCTCCACTTATTTGCTTGAATTATTATTATTATTATTATTATTATTATTATTATTATTATTATTTATTTTTATTATTATTTTTTTTTTTCATAGGCAAGAAAAGGTTTATTCACCAATTTTTTTTTTCGGGTTCGATAAGTTGTATCAATAGGTTTTTGTCTAATTTTTTACCATTTATTTTATATAAATAATAATTCAATTATTAGATTAAGGAGATGTAAATTAATTAGCCGTGCTTATCTTTTCCTAACTTTTTACTATTTAATTTGCCAGCTAATTAGCCATTTGGATATATATATGATTAGGCTAAAATTCTAAAACTCAAAGCATGATTACTTTGTCTCTTTATATGTGAGACTGCAAGTGGAACGGAAAAGTTGTATATTTGTCTTTTGGCATCCATAATGACGTGCACTTAATTGCATATACTTGATAAGATAGATTAATGGTGTTGGCGATTAAATTTCGCCCAATAAAAAATTAACAAGTGTAAATTAAAATATTAAATATTAATTAAATTTTATATTTTATATTTTGGAATTTCCTAAATTTAATTCCAATATTAAATAGTTAATTTTAATTAATATTTTAATATTTATTTTACCAGCAAATAAGAGCTCGCCAAGTGTCAATATGAGGTGTTTCGGCCAATTAAATCAAGTCTTGCAGCCCGAAAATCCAAAACCAATCACATGGTGACAAGTGGCGCATTTGGTCGCATGGACCAATCAAATAATGACACATAAATGGTATTTTCTCTTTAAAAATAAGTTATATTAAAGAGATAAATATCGAATAAATTGCTAGCAATCCAAAGATCTTGCATAGACGCCTATAAATAGGGGTCATTTGGAGCTCAAAAAAGATCAAGAAGTCTTCAAGAGCCGGACATCAAGAAGTTTTTAAGAGCAAGAGAAGCCAAGAAGATCCCGAAATTCTCTCAAGGCAAGCTCAAGAAGATTCGTGAAGATCGAAGGCGAAATTCCCGGCTTTCTTCGCGAAAGTCATCAAATCAAGGCGTTCAATCCGCGATCAAGGTGTTAGCCCCGCGTTTTGGCGTTTTCTCCAAATCAAATCCACGGTGATTTAAGCGACGTTCAAGGCGTTCTTCGCAGAAATCATCCAAATAAGGCGTTTGATCTGCAGTCAAGGTGTCAAACCAGCAAATCGGCGTTTTTTCTTTAAGTCAAAGTCAAGTAAAGTCCACGGTGTTCACGGCGTTCTTCACGGTGTTCATCGAAGTTTTCGGCGTTTGATTCGTGATCAAGCTACTTAGCCCACGAATCGCATTATTGGAATATTCGGAGAAAAGAATGAGGGGATTAATCTTTTAGGGATTATTTTTCACTAAATCATATACTTTTCAAATATTTGTCACATACATTTCTCAATTTGTAATTTGTATTTACAAAATACGAAATTTTGTGTGAACAAATTTCTGGCACGCCCAGTGGGACACGAACCTACCCCTCATCTCTTTTCTCATCACAAACATATCAAATCATTTGTGCAGCAAGTTCTATGGCCACTAAGAAGAATAACGTTGGTATTACCACAACGGGATGACACTGACAAGCCTGTTGAGGATGCTGTCAATCAATCCTCAACCGAAGCCAAGGTCTCCAATTCTGAGTCCTTCCATGGTTCCAATCCTCCGAGCCCAACGGCATCTGCTGGCAAAGCGCTCCACTTTGTGCGTTTGCTAAAGGGAAACGCTTTTGACTGGTATGTTGATTTGGAGCCTGAGTCCATCAACAGTTGGGATCAAATGGAGAAGGAGTTCCTTAATCGCTTCTACAGCACACGGCGCATCGTAAGCATGATCGAGCTAACCAACACAAGACAATGGAAAGATGAGCCAGTTGTGGACTACATCAACCGCTGGTGTGCGCTAAGCCTAAATTGCAAGAATAAGCTCTCCGAGATTTCTGCGGTGGAGATGTGCATCCAAGGAATGCATTGGGGGCTCCTATACATTCTCCAAGGAATCAAGCCTCGCAACTTTGAAGAGCTAGCTACTCGCGCCCATGACATGGACTCAACATCGCTAATCATGGAACCAACTTCTCTGCGAAAGATCAGTGGAAAGAAAAGAGAAGTACAAAGAAGAATGATGACTACAATGAGTCCTCTGCCAAAGAGTCCATGCTCGCTAAGGCAGCCCATGTCAAAATCCCTACCGGTAATGACAAAAGTGGAGGAAAGGTAGGAAATCAACACATCACAAGTGAAAGACGTCGGCTAACACTAAAAGATATGCAAGAGAGGGAGTACCCGTTCCCAGACTCTGATGTCTCCCACATATTTGATGAGCTGCTAGCAAGAAAGCTTATTCAGCTACCGGAACCAAAGCGCCCCGAAGAAAGCAGGATGGTGAAAGATCCGAAGTACTGCAAATACCATCGAGTCATCAGTCACCCAATAGAAAAATGCTTTGTGGTTAAGGACAAAATCATGGCACTAGTGAAAGATGGGAAGATAATCCTTGACAGTGAAGATGCTGCGGATGCAAATATTGCTAGCGTCGCAACTATTGCAAGTGCAAATGATATCCCTGAAGTCAAGAAAAGTGTCGTTTTGTCACCTACACTCATGGGGGCATCGACAACGATCCAATTTGGGAGTTTTGACCCTCATATGGTTGAAAATATGTGTGCTGATGCAAACACTAAATCAATGACAAAGCCTTATACTAAAACTGATGATGGCGGCGAGTGGACTTGGTGACTTGCCAAAGAAAACAAATGCAACGCGTCAAGCAAATTCATCAAACATGATCAGAAAATCCAATTCCAATTAAGCGCAAGCACCATGAGTCGATCAAAAGCTCCCAAACTCAGCATGTTGGATCAAAGAAATCGTTAAGTAGTTGCAAGCAAGATCCCCTGACTCTAGTTGACTTGTTCACTGAGAAAGGCTTTCAGCCAAAAGTCAAAACAGTGCATGCTACCTCTGATGAAATAGGAGGCCAAAATTCTTCTTCTTTTTGTACTGCCAAAATTCCTCAGACGAATGAAGTGGAAGTCATTGTCAACTCATACTATACAAGTACTGCAGAAAGGACAAGAACACGGCCTCGCCGTCAAGTTACGAATCAACTCAAAAATTTCAATGAAGATGGTTTTGTACAGCTGACAAGATTTGGGTGGAAGCCAGTGCTTGTCCCAATTATGAAAGCAAATGGAACAATGAGATGGAGTCTTATCTTTCAAATGCCAAAAATTCCTAAGGATCATGAAATAGTTTTGCCATCCCAAGAAGAAGCGGGGGGCAAATAATCATCATCTTCAACCTGCAAATATGCTCCTGGATATGAGCATAAACTGTCTTATGAAAAAAAAAAAATCAAAGTCAAACTCAAGTTTACTCCTTAATACGAGTATAAACTGTTAAAGTCAAATTCAAGTGTACTCCTTAACACGAGTATAAACTGTTAAAGTCAAACTCAAATTTACTCCTTAACACGAGTATAAACTGTTAAAGTCAAATTCAAGTGTACTCCTTAATACGAGTATAAACTGTTAAAGTCAAATTCAAGTATACTCTTAGACAGGAGTATAAATTGTCTACAAAATCAAGTCCCAACTGATGATTCCTTGACACGAGTATAAAAGGTCTGCAAACTCAAAAAAGATTGCTCCTGACGCACGAGCCTAAACTGCATCAACTCCTGACCCGCATGAGTATAAACTGTGTACGGTACCCACCAATGGTAATGCATGTGGTTAAACTGCTAACATACTCCACTGAAGGTATTGTATGTGGCTAAATATAAAAAATACTCCACCTGGTTCAGGGTGGCTAAGCAATGGACACTCCTGACCCGCATGAGTATAAACTGTGCACGGTACCCACCAATGGTAACGCATGTGGTTAAACTGCTAACATACTCCACTGAAGGTATTGCATGTGGCTAAACATAAAAAATACTCCACCTGGTCCAGGGTGGCTAAGCAATGGATACTCCTGGCCCGCATGAATATAAACTGTGTACGGCTCCCCCTCAAAATCATCTCGATTTTTGAACTACATTATGACTTGATCCTTTCATTGGGTATTACATCACCAAGCCTCTGAGCAGATTGCATTCCAACTTCCACAAACTCTAGCTGCGGTCAACAAGCTTGGAGCTAGCTGTACGGTCAAGTTCATAAATCTCTGGACGTGGTCAACAAGCTTTTGAGTCAGCTGAATGATCGGATCCACAAATCTCCAAGATGCGGTCTTCAAGCCTTCAAGCCGATTGCACTCCTCATGTGTTCTTGGAAGTTCTACAAGTCTCTGGTTGCGGTTAATAAGCTTTTGAGCCGACTGCACGATCAAATCTACAAATTTCTAAGACACGATTACATTTGAAGTTTTACAAATCTGCGTGGTGCGTACACCGAGTCTTTGAGCATGCTGGACTACTAAATCTCCAAAGCACAGTCTCCTTTCAACTTCGGGGTAGAGCTTATTATGGGATAATCTTCTCTGCAGTGGGAATGGTCTCTTTACGTTCTTCAATAATCTCACATATTCTCGCCCGGACGTGGTGAAAAGTCTGGCTATTCGTTTGCTTACAGGAATACTTGCAATCTTGGAGATGCTTGGAAATATCGGGATGATGTCATCAACTACAAGGGTGATGGTGCAAAGCTAGCAGGCCACGTGTGCTGCCAAATATACGTCTTCCTTCAAACTCTCTGTGATGCCAAGCTTTGAGAATAACTCTTCTTCCGCCATGGACCATCCTTCGTGAGCACCAAAGTCGCCAGGTGGATTGTAAGTTGGCTTCAAACGGGCCGACTTCTTATCTTTCCGCGGTGGTGGTTGGAAATACTTCACGTCTTTCTTGACCTCTGTCGGCGCTCCCTTACAGTAGATGGAAGGCATGAAACAAGCACTTGCAGTAGTGAGGAATGAATCTCTTCCCGTTCTCATCAACTCCATTCAATTCTGCGGCACTGAGAACCACCTCGTCATAAAGAAGTCCCGTCACTGGAAGGCCTGCCAGGGTGCACAAATCCCACAACGATATTGATAACTCTCCAAAGGAAGTTAGAAGTGTGTTGGTCGTTGGACACCACGCCTCACAAAACGCCTTGACAATCTCTGGTCGTACGTAAACAGGGAAGCATACACCGCGTTGTATATCCCGATCGTCACCAACTTGTGTTCGCATCGACTGAGGATGTCCTTCGTCCACTCCCAATAGCCTCTGACATACTTGAATTCACCGGTGAGTTGAATAGGGTCCCCCTACTTGACCTTGCCTTCTATGATGCGCCTCGTCTGCTTGCTGGTGATGAGTTGCTGGCAAAGTCCACACCTTGGATATCTTGCTCAAAGAAACTTCTTAGGACCAATCCTCCGTGTGCAATGGGTTGCCAATCTCGGTCGCTCCTTCACATATTGACCAATAGTGGGGGCATGGACAGTCAAGAATGTACCCTTCTCCATGGGCTCGTTTTCATCGTTGAGAATCATCAGGTGCTTTTCACCAAAGCGAGACGTGGCATCTTTAAAATACACCATGGCTGAACCTGTCGAAAGAAAATTCCCAAGCAAAGTTTAAGAATAAGTTTGTAGGAAATTTAAGTCATGCCAAAGAAAGTATATATTTTGATTGAGGATTATTAAACGATGTCTTGACTTTGAAATAAAGTCTCCGTTGAGAAACTTAATCAAAAAGGAGTGGATCATCTAAAGCCTTGTGAATTTTAAGATTAAGGATATGCTAGATTTTGAATTGTTAAACCCAAGTGAATGAAAGTAAACTTCACGGCTGCCGAATTTGATTTCCTGCAAGAGGGGAGAAACAAAGCTTCATCAGGATTTAAAAAAAAAAAAAAAAAAAAAAAGGAGGAGGTCATGCTTCGGAAAGCAGGAGGCTTGTAGGGACTTGCTACCGTGAAGCAAGAACTCTTGATCGCAAGGGAAGATCTAAAACTAAAAGAAGAACTATTGATGTTAAATCAACAAACGCATGTTATGCAATCTAAAAAAGAAATGCAGCTGTATGAGAATAGATACACCTCAACAAACTTGTTGCAAGTTAATTCTTCAGCTTTTTCCAAATTGTGAAATTTAACTGCAGAGCACTTCTCTCTCAATGCCTGTCCTCTCAATATTTATGTGGTTCAATAAAATTCAACCGAGGCCCTCTTTATATACAAGAAACCAACATGTTTGGAATTTGATTTGAATTCAGACCTTTGCTTGTTGACTTTTTGTCAAACTCATGCGTAGAGCAATGCTTGATTTATTTCACAATTAATAGAGTCCGAATTTTTTTTAGAGACCGAATGCATGAAGACTTTAAATTGAAATATGTTGCTGAAAATTGTGGAGAGAAATTTTAGATTGGATGCAGAAAATTGATGTTTCTGGACTTATTCATCGACTTGAGGCCACGGTGGCAATCCCACACAAATTGAAAAATAAAAAAGGCATCAAAGTTTTCTTTCTTTTCCTTGCAGCAGAGTTCTTAATGAGGTGAATAAACAAAGTCCAAGAGTGAATGGAGATTAATTAAAGTGGGATTTCTGCAAGAGTTGTACTTAGTTTATACTACAATCGTCCATGATGGCGGCAAGAGTGATAAGATTGTGCTGAAGTTTAGTTGCCATCAAAAGTCTCTTACTTGGTGTCCATATTTCAGCAATGAATTTACTTACACAGATTCGAACAATAGGAACTTTGTTTCGGGTTGGGTTTCATGGGCAATGGTAATATGGGCCGAATTTTACGGGCAATAAGTCTTGCAATTGTATTGCCAACTTGGGCCGAATTTCATGGGCAAGGATAAATTTTGCAATTGTGTGGCCAAATCATGAGCTAAATTGTTTTACAAGATTAGATTCACGGCCCAAATAGATTCAAGTGAAGAAATTAATGGGCCTAGTCTCTTAAAAGTCCATAATTTTGACTCCAAGTTAAAAAAAAAAAAAAAAAAAAGTAGTTCAAGTCTCGCCTCTATCATGTGAATATTCGGCATGTTCTTCGCCGAACTTTGAAGTAGGGGGCATTTGTTGGCGATTAAATTTCGCCCAATAAAAAATTAACAAGTGTAAATTAAAATATTAAATATTAATTAAATTTTCTATTTTATATTTTGAAATTTCCTAAATTTAATTCCAATATTAAATAGTTAATTTTAATTCATATTTTAATAATTATTTTACCAGCAAATAAGAGCTCGCCAAGTATCAATATGAGGTGTTTCGGCCAATTAAATCAAGTCTTGCAGCCCGAAAATCCAAAACCAATCATATGGTGACAAGTGGCGCATTTAGTCGCATGGACTAATCAAATAATGACACATAAATGGTATTTTCTCTTTAAAAATAAGTTATATTAAAGAGATAAATATCGAATAAATTGCTAGCAATCCAAAGATCCTGCATAGACGCCTATAAATAGGGGTCATTTGGAGCTCAAAAAAGATCAAGAAGTCTTCAAGAGCCGGACATCAAGAAGTTTTCAAGAGCAAGAGAAGCCAAGAAGATCCCGAAATTCTCTCAAGGCAAGCTCAAGAAGATTCGTGAAGATCGAAGGCGAAATTCCCGGCGTTCTTCGCGAAAGTCATTAAATCAAGGCGTTCAATCCGCGATCAAGGTGTTAGCCCCGCGTTTTGGCATTTTCTCCAAATCAAATCCACGGTGATTTAAGCGACGTTCAAGGCGTTCTTCGCAGAAATCATCCAAATAAGGCGTTTGATCTGCAGTCAAGGTGTCAAACCAGCAAATCGGCGTTTTTTCTTTAAGTCAAAGTCAAGTCAAGTCCACGGTGTTCACGGTGTTCATCGAAGTTTTCGGCGTTTGATTCGTGATCAAGCTACTTAGCCCACGAATCGCGTTATTGGAATATTCGGATAAAAGAATCAGGGGATTAATCTTTTAGGGATTATTTTTCACTAAATCATATACTTTTCAAATATTTGTCACATACATTTCTCAATTTGTAATTTGTATTTACAAAATACGAAATTTTGTGTGAACAAATGGCATACAACAATTTTTCTCAAATGATGCTTCGATTTTGAGATTAAACCTCCCTCATTGGAATTGACATATCTTCTGGCTATAATTATTATTTAAGATCTTCACATGGACAATATTGTTTATCTCATACTCCATCAAGTATGGAGATTTTTAACAAAAATAATCTAAGATTGCTATCAAGTTTGGTTTCATTTTAGATATTCAATAAAATAAATCAATTAGAGGCTACAAATATTGGTGGTACATGTGTACAATACCCCGAATATCAAAATTGTAATGGCATTTATAATATAGAGATGGTCCTATAATATGAGATAATTTTTTGTTATTTGTTATTCTTTATAAATTCTACTTGACATTTCTTTCTTTTTTATATTTTTAACCACATAAAAAAAATTATAAAGAATCTGCATTTCTAAGACCATAAGTTGTATTATAGTTTTTTATTTTTATCATTATCATGCATAAAGAAATGTTAATTAGACTTAACATTTGAGTCATTATACATTATTACTTATGATTGGTTTGTTCATAAATTTCATTATGTCTCCAATGTTATGAAAGTTTAAAGTTATTTTAACGCAACTATATTATTTATTGAATTTTAATTATTATTTCATCTAACAACTCATCATCAAATTCATTGTGCGCTAATGGGCAGCAGTATAATACTAGTATATATATGTGGGAAACTACTATAAAAAATATACATTGAAAAAATATATATCCCAAAAAAATTAAATGTAAATAAAAAATATAACAAAAAGTAATATCGATAAAAAATTAATCTGCAGAAAATATTTATTATAACATAGTATATATTCTGTATTTCTTATCTCTTTTTTCTCCCCAACCCACTTACCACCCGCTGACCCCGCACCCTTGGAAAAACAAAAAAGAGGGAAGAAAACACACAGGACACACATTGACGCAAACACATTTGAAAATAAGGTATGATATTTGAATAAAGTTTTAAAGTCTGCATATAATTGAATTTCACATGACACGGAGAACTGCGTGGTGATTGTGCCACCTCCAATCCTTTTTCTCAATTTTTACCCTTAGAATCGTTCTCCATCTCGTGGTAGTCCAATCATATATTTAATTTAATGATTCTGTCAGATATGATAAATAATTAATGTCTTTCCTCTCTAACAGTTTAAATTTTTTGATAAGGCGGTCATTTAACAAGATACTAGAGTCGGACCAATTAACAAAGATCTTGTGCTCGACTCTCATTGTCACCCATTAACAAAAAGAGAAAAAAAAAATATTCACATACAAGGTTACATACAAAAAAAAAAAAAAAAAAAAAAAAAAATCTACCTACACGTGTAGAAGCGTGATAAAAATAATAAATATTTGATAACTTCTAAATTTTATGGGTTAACTTTACATGTATGTATGTGTGAATGTCTGCTAGTGTCTATTTTCTTTTCTCGCCATTTTTCCAAATGTAACAAGGTACCTGCGTTGGGGGTGTTTTTGGGAGAAAACAAACAAAAACACATATTATCAAAATAACGATATGCATAAATATTTTGATGTTCTTTCGGTGTAATATATAAATATTATATTTTTGGTGCATTTTGTATAATTTTGGTATTATCTAACTCTTTACATATTATTTTCGTTATATGATAATTTTTAATTTACATTTTATATCTTTAAAATGTATTTAATTTATTTCTTTACATATGTTATACTTTTTACAATTATGTATAAACTTTTATATATTAGTTTCCCATATATTACATTTCTTAATATACATGTTGCATTGTTTTTTTTTATTATTTTTATATTATCACTTTTTTATATATTATTTTTCTTAAATTTTATTCGTATTTGTTTTTTAATTAGTTATGCCATGCCCTCACCATGGAAGCCAACAAACTTTATTCACCCGACACATCATTATAAAAAAAAATTCCAACTCATTTTATTGGCCTGACATGTCAATCAACAAAATTGAATTGTTTACCCCAATTTCTCATCGGTAGATTATATGTACGTGTCTTCAATTCATTTTCTATAGTACGAAATGTGGATTTAATTTTTCAATGCACTAAATATGAATGGAGACAAATTCTACGTGACCAGAAATTATTTTTCTCCCATGGTAATAATCTAGTACTGATGTTACGAATTATCACTAATTTGTGACATTTAATTTTAATGCCTGAGCCACGAAAGTTGGTGACTTGCTACTAGAGGATCTAATACGTTGCTAATGTTTCAACACTTTTCAAACGATAACTTTAGTCCTATAGTGTTATAATTGATGTGGTACGATATGATTCTTACATGTAATACGATTTACCAAATGATAATACATCTGAACATGTCCAATATAATAAGGCACTTAAAGGGAGCCAATTTCCCCAAGAAGTAGTTCGATCATAGGGCTCAATATACCTGGTTGACTTCGAAGACTAGTGAGCACAAGTTCGGCCATATCAAAACTAATCACTGTATATCTAAGGGAAGACTAGAGATGAGCACAAGTTCGGCTCCACTGAAATTAATCAATATTATGTCTAAAGGAAAGTGATCAATCACATGACAAGTATTATTACATTTGCTATGTGATTTATAGGGTATGGCCAAATTAGGTTCGAACAAGAATTTTCACTTAATAAAAGCCCACAATTATGTGTGGGCTTTAGGGTTCAGCCTGAGACCTTGTTGATCTAAACCATTTCGACACCAAAGCTTGGTCTCCACAAAACTAGGAGCTATGATATGGGTACTCACTAGCAAATTAAACATGGTATCAAGCTTCTTTTCTCCACCATCATTCAAATATAATCTCAAGACTCCAGAGCTATTATACATGCCACTTTTCTTGTTACTTAATAATTCACTTATTATATTATTAGTTAATGGTAAGAACA